>JAPYZO010001522.1:0-23902 GCA_030522905.1 Torymus flavipes
GAAACTGCGACCAAATGCACATCAGGCGCACAATGTAGCTCGGTGCATCTTTCAGCAAGGGTCGTTTGTTCGTCGCACCGAGAATGCGCTCGCTCGTTTGGCCACAATGTGGGCTGCATTGTGCACGTATAGCATGGCGACCTATGTGCATGCACCTGTGGATCTGGCCGCGCGCCCCGCAAAAGCGCCGAAACTAGATTGGCTGTTTTACTTGGCCTCGGGCCAATACGTGCGCGTGCACATTGAGAAAACACAGGAGCGCCAGAACGCCCGGGGAATTAATTGACACTCGATAATTTGTTGCGCGCAAGCGAGCGCCCGGTCAAAAGTCAACAGGCGGAAAATGTAATCAATCGACAAAAACTAGAGTGCACCGGTCGAATTGAATTTTTATTATTCATGCGGGCGGTGGATGGGAGAATCGGGGGGTTTGCTCATTGCAGGCGCTATGCGGACATATATAGTTTTGTTTATTTTTGTAAAGGCGAGAATGTTATTGCGCGTTGTTGTTTTGTTTGAAATTGGCTCACATTTCGTACAATAGAGCACAAATAACCTCGACATTTAAACGTCCACTTTTACCGAGATATTCAATTTCATTTATTCTATATATAAATTTTAATTGTAATCGATTTCGTGAATTCCTACAATAACAATTTGTTATTAATTTAAATAATCAATTAAAATTCATTACCGCCGGTATGTAGTATGTATAATTTTTATTATATTCATTGATTATAATAAAATAAACATAACTGACAAAAAGTAATCGTATTATTTGTATAAAAACACGAATAATCGAATCGCAATTACTCTTTAAACGTAAATTAATGGAAAAGTCACTATTTAATAGTGAAAATTTCTTCACTACCGAAATAGTGTGTATGCATTCTGAAATAGTGGATATACACTATTTTATTAATGTATATTGACTTTTTACAATAGTAAAATTTCATTATTTTAAAAAGTTAATACAAAAGTGTATACCCAGTACTCCGGAGTGCATATGAGCAATTGTGCGAGTAGTCAGACACTTCTCGATCCAAAAATGGAAACATTTTTGCGTTTGTTAAAGCATTTCGAATTCAAAGAAAATTCGAATTCAGTAGAAATTATTTCACTTTTTTCCTTACAATAGTTTCTATATGTAAATTTCCAATCGTATCACAGAAATAATGCTTTCTCATTTTTCACTTTTCCGCGTTACATAATCACGTGAAAATCTAGATTCATTAAATTATTAAGAGTAACGTTAGTAAGACTCAAAGAAGATAATTTTGTAAAAAATAGTTTTTTCGTCATTTGGTGGCGTTACTGGCTTGATTGAAATAAAAAACATTTGATTAAAGAAAATGTGATAACATGACGATTAAGAAAGTCAAAAAGTCGTCATTTTTCCGAAAAAGCGGAAAAATCGCATTATCTTGTTGCTGACATATGGTTTCGACTTTCCCGATAACCGTGCTATCAAAAAACCAACGTGTCTACTTTTTGGCCGAGAAGTGTCCGACTTCTCGTTGAATTGTTCATATACACTATTTCAATAGCGGAGAGATTTTCACTATTAAATTGTGACTTTTTCACTAATTTACGTTTGAAGAGTAAAAATTATATTCAACTACCATGCTAGTGTGTATAACTTTATCCAATACTGGAACAAACATCAATATCCTTATATTTATTTCCATATGATCTTTAAATACATAAAAATGATTTTTAAATAATATTTTCTACCTTTACGTAATTCAAATTTTAAAGCATATTAGCAGTAGATTATTCCCGTTGAAATGCATGAAAAGTAGCTATTCGATACTAGCAGTATCTTAAATGAAAGTCAATATTATAAGTACACTCGCTATTCAAGCAATGAGATGTTGTAATTGAAATCTCACAGCTCGCACGCACTGTGAATTCCTCGATATCGCGTGCAACCTCCGCCATACCTGAATGCACCGCGTGCTCCGCGTTAGGATATAAAACTTATTCTGGACGCCAATAAAGTCGCTTAGCACGTTCCGGGACAGCTAAACGTTACCAGAGAACGATTATGTGGAATCGGTACTTAGGTAGAGAAAGAGAGATTAGAGAAAGGTAATGGAAACATCATATGCCTTTTTCTGCTGGTTCGGGTGTTTTACGTAGTATGAACGTTGAAAGCTTCAAGGCCATGTAATACCGTGAATTTAAATATTTTTTAAATCAATATTCAAACGTTTATTTGGAAAAAGACGAACGTCAAGCGCTCCGTACACGTAAACATTGTTGTAAGCATGAGAGGAATGGCTTATCTACCAAGGTAGTGTTAAATTAAAATTAAAATACCATATTTAAATTGTTTCGACGTTTCGGACACTTTTTTATGTGTCCCTCATCAGGATTAATAAGAATTAGTCACGCTAGTTACGCGGGGAACAATCCGCTCGTCAATGTTCATTGAGATGCAATCAATAATCTAACGTAAACATTATGTTCAGAAATTTGATTGAATGATTCTATTAGCATTTTCGTTAGCTATGCTCTTTTTCAAAGTAGGTCAATTGCAGAGATCTACTTACCGACAATGCGGTTTTAAATAAAATAATTTTTATTAATTAGAAAAATGATGAACACGCATTATCCGTTGCCAAACTTTTTTGCCGACCAAATCAATATCTAATATTTTATGCGATTTTTTCCCTTCACTTTAAACTTCTGTCATTTAGTCCAGGAACATCCTACATAATTTTTCAAAAAGAAATTAAAACTAGAAAAAAAGAGCTTTAACTTAACTAGCTTTAACTTTAACTTGCTTTTTAATAAAAAATATTGGTTCCTTCAAAAGTTATAACAGTTTAAAGTTTAACGTCGAAATGACACAAAAACACGTTAAAGTCAGGACGGACGATTTTCGGCGATTTACGTATTTTTATGCCATTTGGAAGCTAAACTTTAAACTATTTACTGATGAGAATTTTTCCATCGGTCTTACAGTCTTATAAATTAAATTAATTAATATTAATGGCAGTCAGATATTGCCCTTGTTTATAATCATCCCCGCAGAATCTGAAATAAAAACTTGATTAAACCTGGAAAAAAAATATTGTTAGCAAAGGACAATCTGACTGCCCACCACCAAATTGCCCAACGTTTCGAGCCCGCTCCGGTTCCTCCTCAGGGACTGAAATAAAATCCACGATACCCCTCCTTATATACGCATATCCCCTTCTCTTCTCTTATCCCCACCACCAATCACCTTCCCCTCTCTAACTTCCCATTTTAACTTAAATTAATAAAGAATGATAAATGTTATCTAATTTACTTGACTCTACCATTAAATTTACAATTTCTTAGAATGTAAATACTTTCAAGGCTTTCCCTCTTATATTTATTCTTAATCTGACTGTCATTAATATTAATTAATTTAATTTATAAGACTTACAAGACCGATGGAAAAATTCTTATCAGTAAAACATGGGTTACTATACATCTATTTACATTGAATAAAAAGATGCTATTTTCTTATGTACTTTGTACCTTGTGTTTGTTCTTATTGTAAATAACTCGTATAAAACAAATTGGTAGAATGATTTCACGAATATACTTAATAGACAATTTTAACAATGTAAAAAAGTTTCTCGATAATAAATTTATATCACAGCTGCTGTGTTAGGAAAATTTTAAATAGTAAGTTTCGAAGCAGTGTGGTCAAATTGAATGTACGGCAATGTTAACAAACGAATTGAACAAAATGTCGTTTTTATATTAATGGTTTCTGATAACGGAATTTAATAAAAACATTTTTTTACTCACAGAGAACGATATACACAGTAAAAAAAATTTTCGTAAAATTACTGCTCTGAGAGTAGTGAACTAGAATAACCAGAATAACTAACTCTGAAAGTAGTCATTTTACAACAAAAATGTAAATTTACGCTTTGAGTAGTAATTTTTCCAGATCTCGACAGCATCGGACACGCGTTAGATTTTACGCGGTTGTACTTTCCGAACACCGATCGTATTTTCGCTAGGTGTAAAATTCCTACACACTGAAAGTAGTAAACCAAAATAACCACTCTTGTAATCAAATTTGTAATTTTACTGTTCTGAGAGGCGTAAATTTTCACTTTTTTAGGTGGAAAATTGGTATAATTTTACAAATTTGTAATATATTTACAAAAACATTTTTTACTGTGTAGAGTCATATTCAAAAACATAAATCTGAAACAACAATAAAATCATCTTTACGAATAAAATCATTTAATTTTTATACATTTTTGTGTAATTAATCTGTGTTCTGTAACAATTGGTAGATTTTATACGAGCTAATTTTCTTTAATTTTTAACCATATTTAAATTTATAAATAAATAATTTAAATTAAAAATTTTCTTTGACACTATTGAATTAAACATCAGCTGAAAATTAAATAATGGTAAAGATCCCCATGATCTTTTTTATAACAGATCAATAGAAGAAGTAGTAGACAAAAAAAGACACTTATTTCAATATTTATAATAATACTTACAAGCTTACAACACAGCTGAGTATCCAAATTATTCCCGAAAAAGTTGTTCTTATATAATTGTCAAAATACGATTTAATGCTACTACTACTACTAGGTACTTATTTAATGGACGTGATTCTACATTTTAATGTGTAGATTTATTTGGCGCGATATCATGGCGCCGATTCATCTAACTTTAAGGAATGAAACTATAGCTATAGCTATAGCTATATATATCTATCTTTCCGACATGAACATAACCTCTATATCCGATTATAAACATGGGTCACGGAATTTCTTTTTAATATATATTTTTTATACAATTTTGTCAATATTGTGTTCAAATATATAACGTTGGGTGGTAATGATAATAAACTATATACATATAATTTAATATTCTATATAACTGTCGTCTCATTAATTTTTTTATTTAAATAAAAACTTTTCAGACCGAAAAAGTATTCAACAAAAAACAAAATTAAAAATTAAATTAAATAAAAAATGGCTCAAAGTAGATTAGAAAAAGTCGGAACTATCTACACAAGGTAAAAATGAATTACTTTTTATTCACGTATTTTATTTATTCATTTACTTCAAAAGTTATAAATTATATTACTTTTAAAAATTAATCGAATTAATTAAATTGAATTATTATTTTACAAATAAATAAAATTATATTCTATGATTAGGGTTATGTCGTTAATCAAATCTGGAGCTATGAAAGATGAAAATCAACCTTTCTGGATTAAATTGTACGAAGCATTTCCTCCCAAGTATGAACCACGTTATGACAGGCCTATTTCACCAGCAGTTATAAGACAAATATTCTATGCTGAAGATAAAATTAGAGCGTAAGCAAGTTCATAAATACAGATACTAATTTGCATATTATTTATAAATATTTACATTTTTCAACTTTAATTGTTATTTTTAGGAAATTCCATAAAGACCACAAACATTTATCTCTAGTTAATTTAGCAAACAATGATTCTGTATCAAGAACTGAACAATTTATTAAAATCTACAGAAAAATAGAAAAAGTATGTACCAAAACTAAATTAAAAGTTCATAAAAACTTACATCAAATTTAACTTTTTTGCAGGAGGGTGACTCTGAAAATCAAGTTTATCAAAAAGCTGTTGAAGAATTTATGACACAATATCAGACTGAAAAAGAAGCAAGAGCTGCTGAAGCTACACAACCTAGTCATGAACGAAGAAGAGGCGTAAAACAAGTTTTAAAAGAACAGTCTGAAAGTACACAAGAAGTATCTCAGCAGGATGCTGAAGATTTAAAGAAGTATAAACCAATTAGATTTAGTCTGGAGAAATTATTAAAAGAGGAAGAAGAATCGATACAAACGCAAGATAAAAATATAAAAAAAACTGAGTGAATATTAAACATATTCTATAATGTAATATTAAGTTAATTAATGTAAAATAGTTTTTGTTATTAAAAATTTAACAAAAGTTTAAGTATCATTTGTTATAAATCGTTTTATTAAAAATTTATCAATTTCTTTCGACCTAATAGTAATTTTCCTACATTAATTTTTAATAATGATTAATAAAACTTGGAACTAGCTTCTCATAATCAAGATGCTTAAAGGATTTGTAGATAAAATAAAAATAATTTTAATACCTATTATAGACTTTAAGGTACATTATTAGCAGTAAATTATTACTAATACTTTTTGAAGACATGTATTTTATTCATGTATTGAAAATATATTTTACATAAATGTTACTTGGTGTCAGAAATTCCTTTAGTAAATATTAAAAAATTAAAATTTTTGTATTGACCCATGGAAATTCCATACAAGTACAACAAGGTCCTTAAGATCCCCATCAACAATATTATACTTATGTATTTTGACTAAGAAAAATTATTTCAAAAACATCACTTGATCCTCAGCATTAACTATGAATTAATCAAGAAAACTTCAATAATAATGAAAAGTACCTATTTAACTTATTGTTTCGTGCATGCATTTCATAATATTTTATTAATGTATTGTTAATTGAAAAACGTGTTAACTTTAAAATTAAAATAATCCTTATTTTGAACTTACCACACTTTAGCTTGGACAACTTTTGATCCGATTTTTCTATGATGGCTGCCTTATTTATTTCGGTTTCCGTGTGCATGCACCCATCAGCATTCAGCACCCCTACATATAGTCCCCGCGTTCCTACTCCCTGGTGGGCTGAGAATGCTGTGATAGAATGTCAACAGTTATAGGTTAGTTTATACAAATACGTGTTTTTGTTTACTAATATTAGTATTCGCAATAATATTTTCATTATTATTTAAAACATACCTCATCAAACAATTCCATTGATTTAAAAGCAAATAAATAAAAAAAATTCACCAAAAAAATACATTAGATTGTGAATCGCTGGCGAAAAAAGTTTATACATTTATTGTAGACAATGAACTTTACAGCAGAAGCGGCAAAAGGTATTTTCTATATTTTAAAAATATAAATACGATACTTATTTTGTAAATATGACGATGAAAATAATTACTGTTTACCGTTTTCGATCATTATTACTATAGCTGCATTGGCAGATGTTCTGACAGCCTTGGAATCACCAGAAAATGTTCAAAAACTTTCCACTGCTAAAGAAAATTCAGGAAATGAAATGCTAAAAACAATGCAGTTTGTGTTTCCTACTGTCATGCAAATACAAATGGAAGTTATAAAAAAATATGGTTTCCCTGATGGAAGAGAAGGTTTTTAATGTTTTACTGTTACTAAAATATCGTACAATAATATAGCAATAAAAGTATAAAATAAATTATTGACAAGAAATTTTATTTTTAGGCGCTGTACAATTTGCACAATTGATTAGATCTTTGGAAAAAGACGACAATGAAGTAGCAAAGTTACATGCACAAGTACGTTCATATTTTCTTCCAATTGTACCAACTAATTTGGCAAAAGATGTTTCGTTATAAAACTCCTAAAACAATATTAGTGATAAGTTTTCACAGCTGGAGAATCAATCATTGTACTTTGACCAAAAAGTAATTTAACTCAGAATATAATTCAAAATTATAATCTCACATTAAATTTATAAAAAAATTTTACTATTAGAAATTTGGATATAAGTATACCATGTAATCTAGTCTATGATATTATTGATATATCTATACTTTACTTTAATTTTATCTTTTATAGATGACTATGACGGATTAAATGAACTTTTATATACTTTATTAAAAATTAATTAAAACTCGAGTGCAAATATAAATTTTCTACGTCATGTAATAATACTCATTTTTATATAAAAATCATAAATGCATTTATCTTTGTATTATACATGTATATTTGACACTAAAATCACTTTAGCATTTTACACTATTTATACTTTATCAGTTTTTGTACTATTTTTATACTATATATTATAAGACTATATTTTTATTATTTATTTTGGTGTCTTAACACTTTCAGTGCGTCTAATGTAGAAAATTTTGACGAATTTTAAAATAGTCTAATAATTTTAATAATATAGTAATCTATGGTGCTGGTTTACTTTTTCAAGACTTCAAGAAATACTTTATTTATTGACAGTAAAAATATTTTTATCATTTAGAATTTTTACAATGACATAAAAATACAAATTTTTTTAATAATTTATGACCCATATATGGGTTGTTAGGCACTGAAAGTGTTAAACTATTTTTAATTTAATAAAGTATTGCATTTTAGTTTGCAAAAACATTAAAAAATTATAATAGACATGTACTCATTGAGTAAAATTTATTATTGTTAATTGAAATTGTAAAATTTATTAGAAAAATTTCTGAGTTAAAAGAGAATAAGTATATATATTTTATAAAACTTATACATGAATTGTGTCATACAGTTATGACAATAATTTTGATAGACTTATAGATTGACCTAGAATAATTATTTTGTATAAAAATAGACAGTAATTAGTATATCAATTCGTTTTTAAGGTTAAATTAAGATTACTTATTATTTACTGTATTAATTAACTTTACTTATTACATTCTGTTGAAATCGATTATTAAAAAAGCAAAAATGTTTACAAAATATTTTGATTACTACTTTTAATAATAATGATATTCTAAAATTTTTGTGTCAATAATTATGTAATGATTTTGAATTTAGATATGCGAATAAAAAAAAAATTTAAAATGAACGTAGGTAATATTATTTTAAAAACGTTTTTTTATAAACCCTTATGAATTTATTTTATTCATGTTTATAACAATAAACAATATCAACAAAAATTTATTTTTCAAATTAGAATAATATGAGCAGGTTTATATCAAGAGAAATTATAGCCAGTCATTAACTAAATATATCCATTTTTGATTTTATTTGCATTTTTTATCAGCAATAAGTATGGTAAAAGAGATAATTTAATTTTTAAAATATAATTTCAAATAAGGATAAAAGAAAAACAATTAAATACTTACAGGAAGAATAAACTTAAAGTTTTTTTTACATCATATTAATAACATAATATTACATAGTAATAATCATACTAATTATGTAATGATCTGTAATAATAATAATAATTATATTCGAAATACATACAATGTATGATCTGCTAAAATATAATAATTTATCTTATTTAAATTATTTTCTCAAGTCTCGACATTATCTTTTGAAGTAATTTTTTGTTTTTAATGATGGAGCTAGTGAATATTTTATAGCTTATAAACGAAAATCTCAATTCATTTAAGCATCAATGGAAGTATAGTAAATAATCAAAAATAAATTAAGTTGTTTTTATAAGTCTTATATACATAAATATAAATTATTTTAGATGAAACATAGGAGATTTAGAAAAAGGAAAGCCACATACATTAAATCATTCAAATAATAAGGAAAGATATAAATATTATATTTATACGATTTATATGTATATAGAAATTTGAGAATTTTAGTTTGTACGAGTTACAAAATATCCACATAAAGGCAAAATTTTAGTATAAAATAAGATTTTATATTTTCAATATTTTTCTATTCTTTGTTAATGCGACGATCAAAATTTTTTTCTTACTCCATCAGGCGCGCAATTTCGCGTCCTAGGGTCAGAATGGACTGTTTGACGGCCTCTAGACAAGCACAAGAGTGAATTTCACCCCCATAGCGTAAAAAATAATGGATGCACTATGGGTGCTTAGGTGATTACTCTAGTGAGTTTAGCACCCGCTTGGGTGACATACACTCACTAGTGCTAGAATCTCTTATTTCGGGCCCTAGATACATAATGTACTTAGTACTCCAGTGAATTGTATAAATTTAATTCATAAAAGAATAATGATAATTGTACAAAGATTAACTCGTTTTTATCAATAAACAAGGAAGTTAGTTAAAATAATCAACGCATTAACAAAACTTACATAAAAAAGATTATGGAAAACAAAAAATCTCATTTTCAATATTATGCTACTCATAGCACATTATTCTACACGGTCTCATAATAAAGTATGTATACTGTATGAACGAAAATTTTCAGTTTTAGTTTTTCGATACTATACGGTTTTTTAGTTTATGTTAACACTTTAATGTTCATCACGATAATAAATATCTATTTCCAAATAATTTTACATAATGTGTAAAAATATCAAGCTCAAAAAGAGTGTCAATGTTCTTGACTCAATAAGTGCAGATGCTTCTCACAATATGTCACACTCACAATGAAGTTGACATTTTTTTGCCCCATGTAGCTAGAGCAAAATTACAGCAATTAATATAGGAAATGGGGTAATTCGAATAAAACGATTTTTTATCAAGATAAAAATCAATATTTATGTTCGTTATTTTATCAAATTTAAAAGTTAATTATTCATTCGAAGTACAAAATCAATTATCGATCCACAACTTTCTATATTCACAGAAAGAAATGCCTTTAAAATTAATTAAACACGAATAGGAAAAAATAAAAATAAAAGTATAATCTTTTAGTGTTCAACGCTCGACATTTGATTCGAATTAAAAAATCACCCATCCTTTATACTATTATCAATTTATGGCATTCCTACGAAAATTTTCTCATATTTTTTAAACTCGACACATAGAACAACTATGTTAATATGCACTCAAAGGATGCATGCAGAGCGCGAGTGCTAGCTATTCCACCATAAAACATAATTCTTGCATTAAAGATTGCGATTTTGCACAATAAAATATTCTTAAAGGCTTTTCATAATAGCCATTTTATTTTTTCGGTATATCAACATAATAGCGGTAATATTTTTAATAATAATAATAATAATTAGATAATATTATAATGTATAAAGGCGACAGATGTTAAAAAAGTCGCTGATTTTTCTTATTTACAACTTTCTCTATAACATTATGACATGTAAAATCAATCAGAACGAATAGATCGCGGGATTTACAAATTCATTTTTCGGTGCTTATACAACGTGTATATGCCTTTTTCATTTTCTTAATAAAAAATAGAAAGAAAACAATTTTCATTACAATTCTTATACAAAATATAGGTAGATCCGTAAAATTGTTTTTAATACCTCGACCACTGCACTTAAAGATTATCCTCCACCGACACTTCAAACCACGTTAGATTATTGCATTCAAGAGAAAGAAAAACCGTGTTTCTCGCTCCGCAAAAAGTAAAATGAAAAACTTAGGATTTTTTCACTTATTTTCGACGATATCAAATACTTAGGCTATTTTCCGTGTCATTAACTAAAAAACCTTGCATACATATGTTATATCTAATAAAAAAGAGTTTTTATTTTTTGCGATTTTCGGAAGCCAACAGCATTTGAAATCGCTGACAGAACTTCCAAAGCTCGTTTCATTGGACGAGTCTTTTTATATATTTCTTAAAAAAACAGAACCCTGTTCGATATAATAGAAATCGAAAGCGCATTATCGCGTGCCCTCGTTTCCGTCGTTCAATTTAAAAAGTAAAATGCATTCTCTTTTAGTTATTCGCATTGTTATCAGTTTCTATTAATTCATTTTTTTTTCAATATTGAATGTTACATATAATTATCGCACTACAAAAAGAAAGTACCATCTTTTCAATATTCGCGGTCGTTAATGTCTCGGGTACTCGAAAAATATGCTATACATATATGAAAAAGGAGTAAGTATAAAATCTATCTTTTTATTATAGGGGTCGTGAAGCGTTAGAAGGTAAAATACGAATTGATTTTCGATTTCCTACACATGTTCTTGTCAGCTCTTTTTCAACCTCATTCCTGTCTGTTCTCGCGCATGTTGATCAAACTTTAAATTTGAGACCTGGAATCCGCGAAACTTGGCTCATCCTCTTCGGGGCCTTGCAGTCGATGTATTAACGTGTAAAGTCTTTGAATCATCAGTTTATACCGCACAGGGCTTCGTTTTAGAAAAAAATTTTTATCTCTTTCATCCTTCTCGCACTTGTTGGATGCGCAATGTTATATACGTTATACTGCTTCTGGACGCGAGGCGGCGGCTTGCGGGGCGCTGTTGCTGCTGTTGCTGATGTAGCTCAGCTACGAGAGGAACGGGTTTGCTGCAGCTGTGGGCGTCAGCGTCGAGTTAGCTGGAACGCCCGCAGAGCTCCAAGGATCCTGCCGGATCTGATTGATCGACGGACGTGGTGGTGGCGTCACCGGTGCGAATGGATTTGCCGAAAATGCCGGTGCTGCGAACATGGAGCAAAAGACGATTATAAGCTAATTTGAGTTCTTGTACTAATAAGGTATACATACATAGTACACATGTGTATTCAAGTACAACAACTTTGCAGTCAAATAAAGTGTTAAAATAGTACATTACGACACGAGTACATGAATCGCCTACGCGCATGCGTATTGTATACTATTTTTTTTAACTCAGTGTGCGTAATTCTACTTTTATACCTGTTTATAGGATGCGTAATGCCAAAACGCACCAATTGCGCACACGATACATAATAGAAACAAACATGAAAATTAGAATTTCGCACACTGACAAGGAGAGTGCACAGCCTCCTGGAAACGGATGTCTGCGGGCATTTGAGAGTCGATTTCTGGTACCTAAAAATGCAGTCCAGTGCTAATAATTTCGTCAAATGGACCCTTTTTCTTGAGATATGAGCAATTTAATCTCAAATATCCTCCATTTCGTTAAAAAATGATGTCTCTTCTATTGACTGTCACATTGCAAGTATTTAAGATAAGAAAATGATTAAAAAATATTATAAAAGTAGACAGTAAAAGCTAAAATTAAAGCCCTGATTCGTTGAAAAATATTGATTTTTCAGAAAATTTTAAGCAATCATAAATAGCGTTAGGAACTAGTTAAAACTTTTCTTAATTTTAAGCGGTTAAATCGATCGTATTTTTAACTATTTTAACTATTTTCTTACGCTATCTTTGATTGCTTATAATTTCCTGAGAAATAAATATTTTTCAACGAATCAGGGCTTAAATTTTAGCTTTTACTGTCTACTTTTATAATATTTGTTGCTCATTTTCGTATCTTAAATAGGTACTTACAATGTGACAGTCAATAGAAGAGACATCATTTTTTAACGAAATAGAGGATAGTTAAGATTAAATTGCACACATCTCAAGAAAAAGGGTCCATTTGACGAAATTGTCAGCTCTGGGTTTTATTTTTAGGTACCAGAAATCGACTATCATGCCCGCGGAAATCCGTTTTCCGGAGGGTATGCACTCTCCTTGTGAGTTGAAAAAAATATTTTTGGTTTGATCACTTTATAATAATGTAAACTATATTGATGATACATTATCATTGTTGAATTCAAATTTATCTTGAAAAATTAAGTAATAAATTCAAGAAAAACTTTATTATTACACGACAGAAATTCCGTGCGTGAAGTGCTACTTTTACGCACGCTTAGGTTTGCAAGTATGCGCTAAAATAACACTTTACGCATATTGTGTCAAAAAATAATGTTTGATACAGCTGTTAAAAGTGATTCTCACACTTGTACAAGAATCACTTTTATCGCACTAGTATCGAAAAGTACTATTTTCAATGATGTTATATTTTTTTTAATTTTTATATTTTTGATATATATAAACAAATATTTTTCAGTATATATTAAAATAATGAAACGTGGGATTTCTCTTTGAATGCAAAAACATTGTGATAACATTATAAACTCACTCGTCTTTTGTAAATGTGAATTTCAACTTATTATAGGTGTATATTGTTCATAATAAACCTTACATTGTCGTCTTAAAAGTATTTACAATAACGGCTCATATTTACTAATACTAATACTCTTTTCGATTTGTAAAATTTTTAGAATGAACCATTTCTTATTTGATATCTTGATTTCTCAAAATCTTATTAAATTACGTGCATTAAATATTAATATGATTAAATATGATAAACGCAGGTACACTATTTTTAACGATTTTAATTGCTTTAATTGTGATGTAAATCACATCCAACCGGATATTGTCGTTAGCTATTTGAAAAAGTATATAATATCTTATTAAAGTTTCTTTTCAGAACAGAAATACTTTTTTCAAATCAATTAATTTAATTTAATATCCAAATGGTATATAAATTTATGTAATACTTTTTTGAATAATTTATTAAATTTTCGTATTTTTATTAGAAGTGCATTTTCTATTTACCAAAAATTTTATATTTTGGATGCAGGATCCATTTTCACGACAATAAGTTTACTTGTTCACATTATTTAATTTAAAGTATATTACTTTGCATGTTCTATATTTTGGAAAGTGATAATTGATATTTTCGTTTCCTCTAACGTCATTACAATAGCTAAGTACAAGAGCCGTGTATTGTTAAACTTTTTTAATGACTTACATGCCATAAAACTTACTGGAAAAATATTCTATTCGATTAAAAACAACATAAAAAACTCTCATATTTTAATCAAAGTATCTAAACTTTTGAAACTAAGAACTTATACATTTTCCTTACTGAAAAATAAATAACACAAACACAAAAAAAACAAGTCTGAACTTGGCATAAGAAGCATGTTTTCTCATGTATTTTGAAACACTGAATCAAAATCTGATGTTAAAATAGAGCGTTTCCCAGGTCGATTTTTCGTTAATACTGTTATATTGTCAGAGACCAGAAAAAAGAAATTAAAAAAAATGTAAATTTTCCGGTCCGATTTAGTTTAAATACTGTTTTATTACCAGGAAATCCTGAAAACCAGGAAAATCGAAATGGTTTTTCTTGGTTTCGAGGATTTCCTGAAGAAAACGGTATGTAAACAAAATCGGACCAGGAAACCCTCCATATCACTTCAGATATGGATTCTATCAGCACCTCAAAGTACGTAAGAAAACATGTTTCTCATGCCAAGTTAAGACTTTTTTATGGGCCTGTGTAATAATTAACTGCTCAATACATCAGAATGTATAGATTCTATATACTGTATATACACTCCAATCTTAAGTAGATTTCTACAACAAATTTTTATCCTTTGAATTATTTTTAAGTTTTTCTAAATTATTTCGATCATAACGAGTTGGAAAACAGTAAATAACAAAAAATTAGCAAATAAAAAAAAATGGAATCTATCAGGAAGATAAAAATCTCTATATCATCCGATATTCCCTTTCATCTTAATAAGATTTATGAAGTTGATAGCAGGAAGTTCTGTATAAAACGTAAATAAATGAACAATTTTCCAACTACATATGGAGTACTTCTACTTTTGCGTAGAGTAAAGCATAAAGTAGATAGCTGAGAATAGCTGAAAGAAAGACAACTTAAAATTAGAAAGAAGATATAATTAATTCAAGCTACAAATTTTGAAAACAGGTTCTACTTGTCAATCACGTTTTTCATGCCACCATGCAATAACTCTCATTGTTTTTCAATGATTTCTTTGTTATACTCACAAAAATTACTTCCATTGAAATGCTGCTTCGCAGATATAGAAGAAATGTTAGAAAATTTAGTCACTTATTATTTACAGCCAATTGTGTTATAAAAGTTACGAAATATGTTAAAGAAGTTCAAATTTATTCCCTTCTGACGTTCCCAAGTTAAGCTTGAATCAAACTTCCAAAAATTTTAGTAAGTTTTTTATATTAAGAAGTAATAATTACCCGCAGGTGCTGGAGCTGGATTTTTTATTGACGATGCGCTCACAAGATTGTCCAAATTGACAAGAGCTGAATTTTCACCCAAAAATGATTGTGGAGTCTTTTTTACAGCACCAGTGCTAGGTGGCATAGTTTCACTAAGGCCACGTAAATCGAATGGATCTGGTGACGTTGCATTTCCTATACAAACAAAATTAATATTAAACTGATTTTCTTTGTTTTAAGTAATTATACAGACTTTATGACGAGCAATAAATCAATTAGTTTTACCATTGTTTGTAGGCAATGGGCTGGATCCAAGTTTGTTCCTATTACTTATAATATCGAATTCATCAAGATCGTTGAGTGGGCTAGTATTTTCTTGATTTGATGTGCTATTGAAAGTAGATCCCAAACCATTAAAACCGTTACTAGTTGAAGTAAAATTGGCTGTTGTTGATGGAGGAATACTGAATCCAATTGGTGAAGCCTATGGACGATATTTACGTTAGAATAATTAAGAATTTTAATTTATAATAATTCAGAAGTATACGAAAATTTTTGTTTAAAATATTTTTAAAGAGCGTGCTTATACATGGAACAGAACTATTAATTGTTCTTTACACCTACTTTGGCATCTGCACCACCACTCACAGGTGCCCAAGGATCTACAACGCGACTTGGAGCAGGAGTAACTGTTGCTGGTGATGGTGCTGGAGCTTTCCATGGATCAACAGTGGCAGCTAGAAAAATATTTATATTTTTTTTAATAAATCTATAGTAAACATTTTATAAGTAAATAAAGCTTGGAAAAATTTATTGTCTGTATGAAAATTATTTCGTGTATTAGTTTAAATCGATATTATCATAATAGCCAGACAATTATGATTTTTCAAAACTTTGAGTAGCAAACAAAATTAATTATTCAGTGGAAGTATTATTTAAAACGTCTTAGAAGTTATTGTTAATAATATTATTAATACGCAAGGACAAAAATTAACATCTATCAAATCCTCCATTTCATAATCAAGCCTTTTATTTGTGATGCAACAAAAATTAACGAAGCAAAGACATAATTATTTATGTGATTAAGAAAAATTAGTTGAATTACCTGGCGATCCTGTTAGCCATAATCAAGAAAGTCACATCATGCAAAAGTATAAAAAAAAATTGGTTTTAGATAAGAGTTATAGTAATTTTAACGATATAAATTTGCGGAGAAAGGTCATTTTTACGAACGCATACTTACTCGGCCTTTGTGGCAAAACCGGAGCCCAAGGATCTACCGATGTTGAAGCAGCACTATTTGTTGTTGGAGCAGACCAGGGATCAGCTTGTGTCTACGATGACAATATATTATTTTATAAATATTCAATCGTAATGATTAACACTACTTCGATAAAAAAATTAGTAAGCGCACCAAGCTGTAACTACAAATTGAAGCATCTATAGAAGTATCATACACAATGTCTTGGCATGATATGTATCAAAGTATCGCAGTAAATTCAATTTCATCACGTGATATAGTGAAATAAATAACAAAGTAAAACAAATGTCTATTTTTAATGAAAAGAAGATCTAAATAATGTAAATCAATAAATTAAATCGTTTAAATGGTCTAAAGTTAGATATTCAAAAACTAATCTATTACAAAACTGATAATTCACACACAATCCAAATTCATTTCTCATAGGCACATACCTTCGACATACGAAATAGAGAAAAGTCCAGCGACTGCCGTGCAAACATGCAAAATTAACGTTTCATGCGCGACCATAATTTTACATATCTAATTTTCTTTAATGTATGTTCATTTTGTCTATATAAGTATTTTGTATCTACCTGAGGTCGCGGCGGTGGAGGTGCTGCTATCGGCACTCCCCACGGATCAGTTTGGCTGTTGTTTGTTCCACTGGCTTCTTCCAAGTTCACATCGAGCAAATCGAGCATATGGCTCGGCTTATCTTGGGGTGTTCTGAAATTTAAATGATTCGGTTAAAATACAAATGGAACGGCTCGTTGTTTGAAAAATAAAGCAAATAAAAAGTTAATAGCAGTTTTTACTAACTTGAAGTCTTGTTGACTTTGGCTGAGTGCCAATTGTAGTCTAACATCATCGCTGCGTCTTCTTTGTTCTTCTTGTTCAGCCTCCTCCCTCGACATTGCTAGAGCGAGTTGCAGTTGAAGTTCCTCTTCACCAACAGTCTGAGGTCTAGCAGCCTCCAAGTCAGCTAGTAAAAGAATGAAAGGTAATTCACAATGAGCTACTGCTTATTTTTATTGTTTTTAATTTATATAAGCTCATAGTGTGAGCATGCCAATTCTAATTTAGATTGTTTTGCAACTCTACAAATGGTAAAATGTAAGCTATAATAGATCATTACAGGTATATGATGAAAAGGAAGTCTTATAGTGATTAACAAAGATTAATTAAATTAAAACGCTGCAAGGAGTAGTTGAATAACAAACAAAATCGATGAATATTAGTAAAGATTCTTACGTCTTGATGAAGATTCCGACAGATGACATGGTTCCCATTCTTGGAACTAAAAAACAATGAAAAAAAGAGGAGGAATGTTACACTAATGTTTCTAAACTCTAATAAATTGCTATTGATATAATTTTGAAATGATTAGTGAACGATCTATCAAGGGGATAAACTTACATCGCTGCTAACCGGCGATGTCGTGTCAGCGCCGTCACTTCCGAAACCAATGAGGGATTGAGCAAATCTTTCTTTTGCCTTCAGTGCTCTTGCTCTTTCGTTTCTTAATCTTTCATCATCTCTCAATAAGGCCACTAGTTGCTTAGCTTTCTCTCTTACATTAATTCCTTGATCCTTATGACCCTCCATATATTGGAAATCTGAAAACAAGTTTTCCGTTAATTAATTAATCAAAACATATTTTGCACAAGGTTACAATATCGAGCAAAAGATTAATGATCAGTTGCGATTACTAGTGAATTTTGATAACGAAATCAACAATAATTCCTGTTAAACTATATTTAATTCCCAGTTAGATATTACTATTAAAAGAATAAAAAAACCACTAGAAAAAAGGACTGATATATGAGTGATATGAATCAATTAACGCGAGATCATTATAAAATCAGTTATATTCTAAAAATAGCTGAAATTAGTTTCAAAATAAATTTTGTCACAATCGGGAATTTCATTTAGTATACACCAGAATGAAGCAGAAAACAACGCTCTTTTGTAACTATACACAGCTCCATGCAAGCTTTATGGACGAAATGAAAGCCGCATAGCGCAATTTCGGAAGGCACACATAATCGGTACCTTTGAGCGTCTGGATGGCGAAGATGTTCTCTTTGCACTGCTGGGCGACCTTCTCGCTGCCGGTCTTGATGAGGTACTCGAGGAGCATGAGGGCCTTGTAAACGTGTCGCCAGTTCTTGCCGTGATCGTTCAGCCGCTTCCACAGCATCTGCATGATCTCCGTGAAGGCGACGACGTTGTACGTGAGGTCGGCGATCTCGGCCATGAGGGTGCTGCTCGGTCCCCATGGGTCGTTGCTTGTCGCCTTGCGCACCGCTTTCTGCAAAATCGTTTTCGTAAAGTCAGCGAGGCAACAACAAAAAAGAGTCGGCGTATAGACACGCGTACAGACCAACACACCTTGACACTTTTTCAATGTTAATCTTTTTATTGCGATATTATAGGTGTAACATAATAATTGTATATACATTGCAGTGTTAACATTGTATTCAAATGTATTCAAAGTTTTTTTCTTCTAAGATACTTGGTAAGAAAATTCAAATACGGAGGTATCTTTAGAGCAAGCTTTCAGAATATTTTAATTTATTATTACCGGTTATGGTAATTACTGCGCTTATTGGCAGTTTTTTAAAGTGAGAAAACAGTTAAGTTCGAGCTAAATTTACACTTGGATTTTAATTTCAAAATTACGGAAGGCATTATTTGAAACGCATCGCATATAGCAGACGAAAACTGCGCAAACCGAAAACACGGAAGAAGATGGAAAAGGATAGAGCGAGAAACACGAGTCGGCATACTTAATGAGCTTAAACGTAAAGTGAGAGGATTAGCGGGTGCACACACGCACGCAAACGAGGAAGGAAAGAGTAAGTGATGGGCACGAGAAGAAAGGCACGTGACTTCAAGGTATCACGCGGACTTACCTGCGCATTGCTGTAGTTGTGGGCGAGATTAACGATGTCTCGCCTGATGCCCGCCAGGTTAACCTGCATCACGTCCTGCCCCTGTCGCCGCATCTAAAACATTAAGACCTTCATGTCAAACATATAAGGTAAATGCTGGGTCTGGGGTTCTACGGACCCATATCGCTGATAAGTTCATTCGCGTCACGACTTCGTGCTGTTCACGTACGTCTTATATTCTTCAAGAATCTTTAATTCGAATATTTTGATATTCAGGTTATATTATCAAAATATACAAATTTTCGGAAACTTTTGGCTATTGAAAAAGAGTTGTTCAAATTGTTCTTCGATTATAATATTTTATAGTCGCACACAACTTATTTCATATAAGTTTAATTTAATTAAAAATTTTGTCTAAAACAGCATCCAGGACAGTCACAAATAAATTAGTATTACGTATGCAGAAATATACTATTGTATATGTTTCATTTTTAGATTTAAAAATAATGTAGGTATCGAATGATCAATGTTTTTGTTTGATTTTTAAATCAGTTGTATAAAAACACTTAACGAATTGCAATCTAGTTAGTTGTGAGAACAGGTAAGTTGAAACAATGGAAATGAAATTTCGGAGCTAAAAATAAAATAGGAATGTGGCAAACGTTAATGTGATGGGACAAATTGTTGCAACGATAAATATGGGATACAGAGACGCGTACATATAAGCCATGCGACTAATTGCATTTGTTTGAAAGCCACTGAAAGCCTACAAGAAAAGTCAACTTGTTTGCACGAAAACAAAACCGTCGAGACGTCGATTAAAAGGGAAATGCATTAAATGGAAATGACCACATTCGCGTGAGCGTGTGTGTTTATATGAGGGAAGCATTAAGAAGCACGCTTCAATGAAGTCCATCCATCGATTTTTCAACTTCTATACACACAAAGCGAATCGCCATCAAGAACAGTGAGCAAGCCCTTTTTTATACTTTCTAAAAATGATCTGCTAGAGCTCGGTTGGGTACCGAAATAACAAGTTCAGATATACTTTTATCTCTCTCTTATAGTTCTTTTTTTTCCAAAACAATATATTTTCTAAATTTCAGCTTATTCAGATGAATTATTTTATGTTTTTTATTTTTAATAACGGTTCCCGAAAAAAATAAATATGTAATAAAAATCGTTTTTTTTTTTTTTTTTTTTAGAAAGGGGAGGGACGGGGGCACGGGGATTTTATCATTCTTTATTGAGGGGATGAGCTTTTCAATAAGGGGAGGAACGAGGACACGGGAATTTAATCATTCTTAATTGAGGGTATGAGCTTTTCAATACGGGATAGCGTATATACACGTGCATTGGTCTACCACGTTTTTTTTGCAATTATATGCTTATTTAGAGAGTCTAAAAACATAAGAAGAACTTTGATGAATCCGTGGGCCTCTTTGTGCTACTGCCCCCTCTATACCGCGCCGAGGTTAATTGATTGAACCTAGATGGAAACAAAGACGATTAAACGTACCTAGTTGCTTTGAATTTTATGATTATTGATTTACTCTTTTATCTTTGAAAATTATCAGCACAAAAAGATAAAATCGTATATCTTTTTATCATCATTTAGAGTCTCCAGCCATCGCATTCCAAAGTAAAAGGGAATAAAATGCATAAAAGCTATTATAACAAATATAACGGCCAATAATTTTCTTTTATATATATTTTTATTATCGCCATAAAAATATAAATATAACATAGTTGATGCATCATATTTTTTGTTTTACGAAACAGAACTAACTTTCAAAATTGAAAAACAGCAAAATATTAAGAAGAAAATCGAAAGCGTTTTGAGTCTTGAAGGTCAAAAAAATTGCTAGTATGCAATGTCTCATCTCTTCATTACGCAAGTGGACATGTATGTGAATGTGTTTGTATGGACGTTACCGAGAGAAAAACTAGATTTGCGTCACTAACATACGTCCTTTTTCCCCTCTTATTTTCCTCCTATATATAGAGAGATGTATTACTTAGAGATGTAGTAAAAAAAAGGAAAAATTTAGTACGAACAAATACTAATTTTACTCAAATACTTTTTTTTACGTAAATTTTAAATGTTACACACTTAGTCTGTTAAAAAATACAAACTTAAGAGGACACCGATAGCAGGTAATTACGATATTTCATTATTGAGCACGTGAAACTTTCTTCCGACAAATATTCTTGACATTGAACTTCTTACATTAAAGCCGCAAGTTAAGTTTTAAAAGTTTATATTAGGTAATTTAAATGCATATTTATAAAATTTAAAAACCATAAAACTTCAATAGTGTGTATTACCACAAAAACATTTTTTTCCTTTTAAGTAAGTCGAATGCAATTTATTATTAATTTAATTGATATCTGTACCAGTTATACGATATCTAATTAATCGAGGAGTGAACTATATCATATGTGAAAAATTAAATAATTGGAAATTCAGTACCACTAAGGAAATAAAAACTGTCATTTACTTTTTATAAATATCAAATAATGTAAAATTAATTGACCTAAGATTATCGATTATCGATTTTTTTCACGGTCACAAGTACTATTTTACTTACTAAGCCGTCAAAAAGGAATTAAATATGCAAACATTACGTACACTCAACGACTATAAGGAAGCAAGAAAAATAAAACAAGAACTACAGGGCTAATTTTAAATGAATTATCAATTACTATAGATTATAATAAATTGTTATTGAACTCTCTTAACTTACATTTTTTTCAATTTTGTTATAGAATTTCAAAAGTAGCCTCTTTTAAGAATTTATGTGTGTTTATTAATTTTATATTTTTAATTAAGAAAAACTAGCTTGCATGCCGAAAATCTGAAGAATAATTCTAATAATAAGGTGCGTCATCGAAACCGTCGCGCCATTGAACAAATTTTTAGTATAGTTTTTATAATAACAGAGGACGAGAAATTCACTTTTTTGCAAATCAATATTTAAATACTAATTCATTAAATAAATAAATTGGATTAATCCTTACACGGTTCCACATACATTTAAGTGTATCCTCGTTGTATGTGGAAATTAGAGATTTAGCGCGATAATTCGATATAGCGTGTTTCTTATACTAAGTATGAGATGGAAGTTTTCTTAACAAGAAAGTGAAAATAATTGTGCTATACACACACAAAGGTGCGATTGAAATGCTCTTGCAGTCAGCGATATAGTGCCACACTTGACATGTTTTTATTTAGCCTACTTATTGTTTTTTAATTGGTGAGTAATCAGACAACATTATTTTTATTTTTATTTGATAAAATAAGCAAAAAGACTAGAATTGATGCAGAAAGTGCAATAAAATGTTTTACAAAAAATTTAATTATTTTTTTAAGAATCAATAAATTTTCTTATAAATAAGTCGTCGTACTTATAATTTAAAAAATTTATAATTCTAAAAATAAGTTACAATAAAGATTAATCTAACTTACAAAATTTTTAGTAATATTAAAATAGAACATTGGTTTGCACTTCTTCATGTTCCTTTCCAACAATAAGTACTAGATTGTTTCGAAAACTGTGATACAAAAACATAAAAAAACATTGAACACGCGAAAGTATAGACTACTAAATATAGCCAGATTTCCAAAAAGACAAGTGATTAAAAAACATTTTGCGAGATACGATATCCCAAATATACGCTTTGATTTTACCTTATCCAACGTCATTTTATTGTTGGATTAAAAATTCTCTTCTGTCAATGATGTGTGATGATGATTATGTGCGCTTATTTGTCCACGGCAATATGAAAAACTCCCTTTACGCCTTTACGGGTAGAACCACAAGCCAGAACTTTACCTACGACTATGAGATGACCTCTTAAAACTTCTAAATTTTAAATTTAACGTTGACGCATTTATTTGTTACATTTTTCCCGTATAATATTTTATACGGAATAATAAAATTATATTTTACATACCTAAAAAGAAATTTCATTAATTACATGTTCCCTAATAGAATTATTAATTAAAAAAATTCCGTATATCTTATATATTAAACAATTTCATTAGAATAATATAAAACGTTTTATATAATAATTTATATATTTATATAATAATATATATAATTTATATAATAATTTATATAATAATTTTTTATCATATTATTTTCAAACACGTCCGATTAACGCTTTCAAAAATTACATTCATCAGTTCTTATATTTCCTGTCCAGTATTCCCCTGTGCTTCAGAGTTGCACAATAACATA
>JAPYZO010001523.1:0-26219 GCA_030522905.1 Torymus flavipes
TTTTTAGGATCGCTGATTACGAAACCGATGATAGAATGGCAAAACTAATTTGTTCGACTAATTTTTGTCTAAAAAAATTACACAAATATAATACTTAGGTTGTTATGGGATTTTAGTTCGGCATGCAACCTCAATACATTTTGAATAATATTTTCAGCATATGTCAATGATCGAATTTGATCGGGAACGAATAAAATTTAAATAAAATGCACTTTTCTCTATGAATTTGTTTATAACAAATAAATGAATGAAAAATTCAATAATGTAAATATGGGGCTATGACATTAAAACATTTGATAACATGAAAAATTACAACAAAAGCAGACAGCTAATGTTATGAAATTGATCACAGATGAATTGAATCTAATAAAACAAGCAGTTTTTTCACTATATCAATTTGTTAATAAAAAAAATAAGCAACAAATCAACAATATAGCAGAAGGCTTATATAAAGTTGAACGATTTGTTTATAAGAAGAATGAAAAGTATGTACATAGGAAAAAAGAACAAAAGGTGAAGCGTATTATATACGTTTCATTGTAATACTGTAAAAATTAGATGATCTAAAAATATTATTTATGATGGAAACCCTTCATGAGGCTTTATACACTACTCCAAAAATATAAAAAAAACGATGTGGGAAAAAAAATATCAATACGATATTTCAAATAAATCACACAGGATCTCATAATGTTAACGCTGCAACTTTAAAGTCAAATATTTATATTTTGAATACCGCTTACAGGATGCCGGTATTTGAAGCATGTACTAAGGACACTAAATTAAGCTTTCTCAACAAGTTTAATAAAAACCACAAGAAATGTGATTTTTCGGAGACCGTCTTTACAGAAGTAAGAGATAAGCTACATTAAAGTTTTTTTTACAATAGTAATGGTTTTTTAGCAACACCATTATAATTTACACTTTTACTTATGTAAAACTTGAATATTTCCAAAAACTAATTATAATTATATAACTAATTATAATACTAGCAATAATTTTCGGAGAGAAAGGAGCACTAAAAAACAGCATCTGATTGATTTTACGGAACATCATAAATAACGAAAAATAAATATTCAATTTGTAAATATTCAATACTGCTCTAAAAAGCGACCTTGCGGAAAAGATTTACGATGTGACCTACTAAAATCTCTTAAATATCAAAAATTAAATTAAAACCTTATATACACAATTTACAACGTAAAAAGCGTAAATAACAAATTATTAACTGCCTGATATTAATTATTCATTACCTTTCCCAATAAACTACATTGTTTATTCAACTAGCAATTATTTTCCCATACATCAATTCACGCACATTATATTCTCACGCCCACCTCGAAAATTACAACCCACACACGAGAAATTTACACAATCGAGCGACTCTGCGTGTCACTTCGAATCTGTCTCCTCTCTTCCCTACATTTTTCACTCCCAACACTGGTCAGAAAATTAATCACCCTGCATACGCACGACTCGAAAATTGTCCGGCGACACATTCGCGGAATTTCGATGCAAAGCGACACGCTTATACCTAGGGCAATCATCCGTTTTGACTCGGCAGGCGCGCGCGCTCGCTGCGATAACGATCTCGTGGAAATCGAGAGCGCGCGGCGTGCAAGCAAATAACGAGCCGCGACAACTCCCCGGTGAGCCGGCGCCGATCAGATCGCGACAAGTTATATATAAGGAATATAAATATACTAGACGCACGAGAACGACTTTTTGCGCTTCGGCGCCCGTAGCGTTGAGCTACAGGGGAAACGCTCTAATTGAATTACATTATTTCGGCGCGCACTTGTCAAGTCGGCAGGTTTACTCGCGCAAAATGAGCTTTCTTTTTTCTTGTCAACTTTTCTGATCGTGTATGGTAATGTCGTTGGGTAAATAATTATGTGTTTATTTTTGTATATAAAATAGTCACTGGGGCAGAATTTGACACTTTCGTCGTATGAATTATAGTTGGTAGCGACAATTAACTTACATAAGTTGTTTTCTATCTATAATAACATATTACACGACTTGAAATTTTTCCTAATAATTTAATCAATTCCAAAGTATCAGCACGAAACTTAAATATTCATGATATCAGAGGGTATAAGCTTTATCTTTCGATTAATTGAAATAATGCTATTATTGTTAGATTCTCTAGTAAAAAAAAAGTAATATATTATAAGCGGTTTACATTTTCAAATCAACAACAAATGCGCTACTTATTCAGCCAGACAAACACGAGGCGCGTATATATTCATCACGTTTTTCCCGCAGCCAGCTCTAATCGACTGCACCATTTATTACGGTTTATCAGTTTAACCCTTAATGCCCGGCAATTTATCGTCGTCGTCCCTATACTACACATGCGCACAACATTCTCGAAGGCACGTCTAACTAATGAACAATTTCAATTAAAAGCGCGGCACGCGCTCTCTTATCCGAGCCCTCTATCAATCATCATCGCGCAATTTGCAGATCGGCGCTATCGAGTCGCCGTACAGATAACCCGACAAACGTCGCTCTATATTATTTATTATATACACAGACACATACGCTCGTGAACAAGTTCGCGTCTCGCATGTAATATACCCTCGGCGATAATAATTCCGCGCGCCTGGGTGGTATACACACTCGCGGAGAGAGAGAGAGAGAGAGAGAGAGAGAGAGAGAGAGGGTATAAAGAAAAAGAGAGAACGGCGATATGCAAATACCCCCTCCCAATTGGCGTCGATCGGCGATATCGGCGGCGGGCGCCAACGTCCTCGTCGCACGGATGAAATGCAAATAGTCCGCGAAATTGCGCCGATGTAAGTGGGCCCGCACGCGATAGGGCCCCCGCGGCCGTCCGATACTGCACGATTATATTAAACTTGGCGGAAGAGAGGGAGAGATCGATTTTTTTGGGAAGGTTGCGCCGCGCTCGTGTTGTCGCGGATAATGTGGGGGATCGCGTTTATGGGATTATTTTGAAAATTGAATCGCAGGGCGGCGTTGAGATGATTTTACGAAATATTGCTGGTTTCCTGCAACAATTTTTTTTTTCGTTAGGCGCCATTCTCCAATTCTGCGTCAAACTACTAGTTACGTGGCAGTAGACATCATTGTGAAAGTCGTGAGGTCGAGGTATCTATTTAAGGTCCCACCGACGCAGCGAAGGTACTAATCGCATTTTTTTCACAGATATAATATGTCAGTTTTGAATTATTCAGGCGATCATTATGTTTACGTAAGCCGCAGCGTGATAGCATCACGGCCTCCATAATCTCACGGGTGTTTCGAATTTTCAAAATTTCATCTTTTCCCATGTGATCGATCATGATAGCTGTCTCTGCGTCTTATCGCAGACTTTCCCTTTAATACCTGCATTCAAAATCGTTCTTGTTTTGTATATTAGGATATCAGTAAAATTCGAAATTTTTATGCTCTTTTATAATAATTGTGCAATCTTCGACGAAACATATTCTTCATTTTCCATGTGTCTACATCATAAGCATCAAACATCCATCGTATCCCCTAGAATCCGCAAATAACAACATCCTTGAACAAAAAAAGAACACTATATATACGCATCGTCCGCATAATAACCCTTCCGCGAACCGCACACATTGCGACGTAATGCAAGAAACCTGCTGCACGCGTCCATTAGACTCCGACACACAATCTCAACCTCATTCAACCTCCTCTCGACTCTCCGCAATGCTCCTCTCTCTCTTTTTTTATTTCTTGGAAAGTAGACGCGAGAAACATTACCTGCGCTCGACAGCAACACCAGCTTTCCTAGTACCAAAAAACTGCAACGCGCCAGGGGTGACGCGTTACACTTACCTATTTCTTTCGTGGTGACTTCAACGCCGAAGACGTCCTCGCGCAGGCGCACTTTTTGATATTCCCACGCCCAGTTCTTTAATTCTCTCGATGTATCCTGTTGCATATGTACGCCCGGCATTTTCGGGAGAGAAACTGAGAGAAAGAGATGCCCGCCGGGAGATTACTGCGTGCGCATATCACGAGGGCGTCGGCTTATGCGATGTATATATTACGTTTACCTTGATTGCCAAATTGAAGAGCGCGCGGAGTTTGGGTCCAAGGGGCTATTGAGATGTTTCGTTGCATTTTTTCGACCTTTTTTTGCTCGATTTCGCGCGTTTTATTAATTCGCATATGCAACGCGAGGCTATACCTGCCAGGTTGCTTCGCGCTGTATACTCTGCCACTCTGATAATCTTGTGTCAAGTTCATTTATTTCTCCGCTATATCGCGAACTTATTTATACATGGCTATCAGTCTAAATAGATGGATGTGTTGTGCGTATATATATAAATGACCGCGCGGGAGGGAAAAAGGTCCGCGACGACGCCCTTATCTCGAAACACAAATGGAAAAGATAACGCGAAACGCTTTGTAATATATTTTCACTATTATGAACGCGATCCCGGTGAGTTATAGAGCTCGTGACGAAAGAGTATATAATATAAATGATGGAAAAACAACATCAGCATCGCGCGCGTGCGGCGATACACGATTTTTCTATTAAAGTTTTTAGATAAGTGCTATTTCCACTCAACTATGTATATGAGCGAGACAAGGGAACTTCCTCAATGTTTTCCCCATCAACCTTTGCTATATAATATAACTCTCTATACACACACCGTGTTATATTATATACGCAAATAAGGCTGCCACGACAGAACCGTAAAGATCAATTTAAATTTCAATCGGGTGACTCGGCCGTCGTAAAAAATTAATTGTACGATAATAATCACTTTCGAAAGCACACACACACACTACAGTATTCCCAATGTCACGCGCCGCGAGATCCTGATGCCCATTGCGCGTAAATTCGCGTCACGTACGCGAGTGCAAAGAGAGCTTAATGAGCGTCGCGAGTACTGTTGAAAAACAAAATACATACGCATGCGTATATATATAAAATATCGGTAATTAACGGCTTTTTTTCGCGCGGCTGTAAAAGGGATTCTCGATCGAATCCCTCGCGCGTCAAGCTTAATTCCCTCCCGAGATGGCATTCAGCCGGATGTAAATATTTCTCGAACGTTATTGCTATAAGGCAATCGGCGTCGGCGATCCGATCTTATCGGGCCCCTACAATATACCTATATATACACCGCACAGCGCCTTTCGCACTCGATCAGTACAATCGGCCGTAAACTTGGCTTTTAATTATAACTTCTTTGTCTCCGGAGAACGCGAAAGGCAAATAAATATATATATACTGCATACGTCGCGGTGTGTTTACCGTTACGTGTGTATCACGTATAATCGATATCGCTACCGCTGAAAAATCACTTGTATAGCTTTTATGGTAATACAAAAGCGCTTAAATATGAAGTCGTTCGCACACAAAACTCACGCGGACATCATCACCACCAAACAATGAATCATCACGCATGCCGCAGATCGAAAAATTCATCGTACATATAAGTATATAGTTACATCACCACACCGCTGCTGTTACTTTGATCCTATGTGTATATGTATTATATGCTCTCTCTCGCGCGCAACGGCAATTGACGAACGGCAATAAATCTTAATGTGAGCCTGTGTGACGGCATTATACGAGCGAAAAAAAGCAGCCAACGAAGGGCCATTAGAAATATATATGCGCGCGCGCCGCTTCCTCCGTCCAATAACCCGCGGTGCTGCTGCTATTTTCGTCCCGCTCTGTGTTGATAGCCCCATAAAAATTACGCGCGCGATTCGTCACTTTTTTGTTTCGGGGGGCCAGCTCCCTTACGCGACTCCTTCTTCTTAGTCATCGACCACTCGAAACGAGGCGATTCGTTATTGTCCTTAATGAGCCGCGTATTAGCAAAACCGCGCGTTTGTTCCCCTGTACCGGCTGTTAAAATCATTACTCATTTGTCGTAAAGCCCTGATATGCGTTGAGCAACGAGCGCCGAGGTATTCGAGCATCGTTAGAGTATGAAACTTGGAGTGATGAGCCGCGCTCGGCCTTGCCGTCCGATAGAAAGGTATAAGTCTGAATACATCAACGTACATCGCTATAGGGAAAAAATAAATAAATAAATAAGTTCTGTGGAAAAAAGAGATAAAAATATATAACTCATATCGAATTATACATCGCGGCATATTGTTCGTATAGCTGCTGATTTATAATACGAATCCACTCGCACTCCGCGTATATAATACGGCGTGTAACACGGTAAATATTGTGAAACCTGCGGGTGGCGGCGGCGTATATATTCACGGCTCGAAAAAAAAAGAATTAATCGGATTGAATTCGGCGCGTGTATATAATGTGCCGCGAGAGATCCGAAAAAGGGTGCGAGGATCGCATAATGCCGCGAGAGAGAGTGCGTTCCGGAATCCAAACGGTTCTGTCCCTCTTATAACGCGCGCGCGTGCGGCATCTATAATACCTACCGCGCGCTCTTGAGGATTTATGAGCTCTCGTTTTGTTTCTTAATTTCGGGGTATGCGGCGGCTGCCGAGCCGCACATTATGGTGCGATACAATGCGGTTTCTGGAAAGCGGCAGCTCGCGCGGAGATTTATTCGTTGCGGGATCACGACCGCGTCGGAGATTTATCGCGGGCTTCGATCGGGGTGCGAGAGAGCTTCGGTGTGAAAAGTATCGACATTTTCGGAAATCTGGGGTTCCGCGGCATATGATCAGAGTTGCGGTCCCTTTTGCCTCTAAACGATAATTATTAGTATTTCAATTAATAAGATATACTTTGTGCAATTAATTCTTTTACTACAAAAATTCCGGCTTTGGTCGCACCCATAGATCTTCGCACCTTTACTAACCCCGCAAAAAAAACACGCTCGTTACGCGTCATTAGGCTACACAACTTAGCATATCTCTCTCGCTCTCTCACCGCAATCACTCAATCGTGCTTGGATCTCACTGTGAGAACGATTATCCATCGATCGCATATACATCCCTGCACGTACGCCGCATACTTCTCGCGCAAAAAAAAACCTCTTCGCAGTGCTTTCGGTTCTCCCTCAAAAAACTTGCCCGGTCGAAATTGCACGTTTCACTTTCGAGAGCGAGCATTAAACTCTCACGCGTGCGCGCGCTCGTGTTATACAAAAAGCGCGCCGCCTCGCAGCAGCTCCCCATTCAGCAGCCCCACGCCGCGTGTGTAACAAGATCGAAAGTCCCGACACGCGGTGTGCCGACTCGCAGTGTATAATAAGAACCACGGGCGCGCTAAGTCACAGCTTTTCTTATTTGCTCGACCTTGAACGCCGCTTGCGCTACTATACCTCTATGTATGTACAATGTACCTAGAGTGCCTCGGGTTATATAAATATGCGCGCGGAGGAGGATGCCAAAAAAATCGGCTGTATGAGTTCGTTAAATCTGTATATGCAGCGTCTTGCAAGTATACGCGCACGAAGAAAGAGAGAGCGAGAGGAGAGTCCGCCTCGGCGCGCTCGGGGTTAATGACTGGGACGGCCGGGAGCGTATATTCTCTCTTTCTCCTTGCCTCTTCTCTCCCTTTCTTTCCTCCCGGCACGAATGTCCTCTCCTATATACGCGAGCGAGCGGCTATTCACTCCGGATTGAATGTGCGCGCGAGCTGTAGAGCCGATCGTGAGGATTTCAGAGAGAGAGAGAGAGAGAGGACGAAACGCGAGGGAGCGAGAAAATAGGCCTGTTTAGCGCGCGTGGAAGGGGATGTTTATGGCGAGCGAAAGGACAATGTCCGCTGAAGTGGTTGCGGGTTGTGACCCCTTCATGCTCTCTCGCAGGATTGTATTGTCTTGGAGACCGCGCGCGCGCGTCTGGGTAGCGAAATGGATCGTTATTTGTAAGAGCTTTCGCGCTGTAATTTTGTCCAAGTGGCGTGGTGGTGATAGAGTATATACATAACAGGGAGGCTTCGGCTGATGCTAGCTGACCTTTTTCTACTTGTCAGTGGATACGTATTATATAGGTTTCCCCGTTTTATACAGTTATTACAACCCCGACACTTTCTTATAATTCATTGATACGATCCTTTTAACGATTCTTCGTAAATTTACGGAACACGCTTTGCACTGTATAATAATATACATTGATATACTTAATTTAAAACGTTTGACAGTTTTAAACCGATGCTGTTAAGATATCTTCACTGGAATAAAAACTTCTCTCGCTTCGCGCGTATAACATATATATTGATCAAGATCAGTTAGAGTTACATCGCTCGCAACAAGTTTAAAAAACACTGTTTCCAATTTCGTTCTCCCCCTCCAGCGCGTCATTGTTAATTAACACATCGCCGCTTTACCAAGCCGATATCTACACACCACAATAAATTCACAGCTCCGAATCCATCAGCCGAATATCGCACAGTCTTCTCGCATCCGGCACGCGGTGCTTTTTCGCACGCGTTTCTCTTCCCCCTCATCGAAACCTTTTACGAATCTCCCGCGCGCGCTGCGGCAGCACTTAAAAACTTTAAAGGCGCTTCGACGCGCTGAACGCAGGGTATCAAGTGCACGATGCGCGCTGGCCACTATTAAAAACAAAAAAAAAAAGGAACGCTCGTCCGAAAAGTGCGCGCACGCGCGCGTGGTAGCGATGTCTTCGGTGAGATAGCCGCGGCGCGCCGTTGGCGTACGGTACTTTCGCGGCGGGCGAAAAAATGCGAAGAGGAGGCGCGTTTTCGTTGCATTTGAATTTTTCGTCGTGTGGGTTTTACGGGTCGCAGGAGGTGACGTAAATTTTGTGTGCGTGTGATGGATTATAAAGGGTATAAGAGGAGATGCGTAATCTAGGTGTTGGGTGTTATTGGAGTTGGATAATTGTGGAGGATAGTTTTTGAAACATGAAAAATACGAACTGCAGTTATGTCCAATAAAAATGCATATAGTAAAACTAAAAAAAAAAGGAATTTTCAAACTTTCATGTGAGAACGATTTTTTTTTTCTTTTTTTGAACCATTTATTAACATTCATTATTTTATTTTGCAGGATATTTCTCCTGAGAAAAATACATACTTTTTTCTTGTAATACCTATAAGTAGTAAAAGACAAATAAATTCAGACGCTTTCCGTACAATAGGCACTTTTATCACTAATTTCCAAACTCTAACGAAATGAAACCGAAACATATCCACGTGCAGCAACTCAATGGAAAATTTAACGACGATGAGTCGCCGGAGTCAAGAGGACGCGCGGAGCGAAACCACCGGATTTCCTTTATAATACAATGTATATAAGCTCCGAAAATACCCGATAATCGTCTGGGCAAACGCACGAGACTATTCGAATGTAAGCGCTCTTCGCGCGGTCGGAAATAATCTCTCTTTGCCGATGCACTTCTCGCGCACGCGGTGCGCACTGCCAAAAATTATAAGGGGTTACGAATATAGCGGCCCGCCGCGCCGATACGGTCACTGGTAGCGAAGCATCTCACTCTCTCTCCCCCTCTCTCTTACGCTCGAGAGGCTCGCAGGCGCGCTTCCAAGAATCACTTTATTTTTTAAATCGAAATCACGTGTCAATTTCGGACTTAATAAGCCCGAACGGACGAAAGTGCGCGACGGCGGTTAATATACACGCCGGATTATAATACCCGCGAGGGCACGTGCGGGAAATCGAGAAGTGCGATATTTATAATTGAGAGGGAAAAATATTGAAAATTCTGACGTCTTTTACGGTCGTCGTATATTATGTTAAGTTTGGAGCGACGTTTACGGCGAACACTTTGTTTTACACTATATGAGCTAATGATGAAAATTAAGCTGGCCGATTGAAAAGTTCCAATGAGCGAATATAAAACGCGGTCAGCGTAGTCGTGATAATATGTCGTTTCCCGCGGACTGTATTACAACGAAAATCGCGACATTTATCACGCGTGCAGGGACATTTGTGTGTAGTTAATTTACGCGTGCTTTTATCTCGAGGAATAATTTTTTACGACTGTTGACTTAATAAACGCGCATAAACGTAAATTTCTAACGAAAATTATTCAGCCGATTTACGAGGACGTAAATATTGCGAGCTTCTGAAATTTTAAGGCTCTTCTGACCGAAAAAGAAAAGTAAAAAAAAATAAACAACGAACGTCTGCGCTTTTTAAGTATGTGTAACATAAGTTTTCGTCTCCCCAAAGAAAAAACAAAGCAATTTTCGCTCGCCGCAGTCAAATAATTAAGGTCAGCCTTTTATTCAGCGACTTTTATTGCAGATAAAGACGACGCGTTCATCGTCGGAGACTATATACAGCGTATATCCCTTTACCTCCACTTGACTCGAATTTCCAAATTTACCATATCATGCCGGTACCCAAATTATAACCCGTTACATTTAACAGCGACCAATTAAAATTATACTCACATCGAATGATCCGAAACAGCAACAATGACGCTCGCGCGCTAATCTGACGCGATTTGCACCCTTTCGCAGTCGTGCAATTATACCGAACAGGTTGGTTATCGAGCGCGGCGCGCTCGCATGCGCATAAACTAATAGAATCCGCTATTGCACTCGACACGCGCGCCTCTCTCCTGACATAATAATGAAAGTTTTCATAGCCGCCGCGCTCGCGAGATCTTGGCCATCATAAAGCACGCTCGACAGGACAATTTCCTGGATTTATTCATGAGCATTATATATTATTACGTGTTGACTTAATGAACCGTGCCATTAGCACACGACGCACGTGTGTGCGCACATATATATATACATAAGTACGCGTATTCCGCGCGATACTATGTAAATATTAGAATCGCGCGCGGCCGAAGAAACCTGTTACAACTCTACTCCTGTCCGATGCAATCGCTTAACAATGCCGCGTGCCCCCCGTGCATTGAACTTCCCCGCGTCTCTCTATCGCGGGTATATATGGAGGATATAGGCGCAGCGCACGTAAAAGGGACAGCACGACGATACGGCGAGTGTGTAATGCGAATGTAAGTATGCACGTGGTAAGGGGCTATGGGATGGACTTTCGCTGCGCGCCGGCGCGTTATATAGAGATGTTTGCCGTACGTGCATTATGCTCGAGAGCGGTACAGGAGGATGCCGATGTACTGGGAGTACCTATAGAGAGAGAGGGAGAGAATGTTGGTTTTAGATGATGGGGGGTTAGATGAGAGTTTACGTGGGTGTGGGTGGAGAGTGCCTTTGTGCAAATGGCTAGTTTAGGATATGAGAGGGGAATTCTGGTTTTGTGTGGCTGCGCGCGGGTTTGATTGCGATTGTATGGGATATATTATCGTATGATACTGTAAGATTTTTTTTTGGTAAGGGGGAGTGGAGTGTTGGTACAGTGGGTTATTGTGCTTTCAAGTGGTTTTGATTGGGTAAACGTGTATTTAAAAATTTATAGAATGGAAATGCATATTGGTTGAGAAAAATTTCATTGATAAGTGGAATGGTGTTTACCGCAGAACTACATGTTTTATATAATAACAAATTTCCGTTTATGGGCAAATTACTGTAATGAAAATGGCTGCACTATCTAATGAACTAAGAAGAAGAAAAGAAAAAAAAATTATAAAAGCTACTTGTTTATTAAAACAATTTTATTAGTTTTTCTTCACACTACGATCATTTTTATTAAAACTTTTTCCTTACCGATTATTTTTCCATGTCGAGTAGTAAAAACAAACGGAAAATATTGTATCGCACAACACTTAAATTTAAGTAATGGAAAGAGTCAAGCATATATCCCGTCACAAAGCGAATCATTCATAGAAAGATCTATTATCCGCTATTAAATCTACGCCGAGTAAATTATCGCCGTACTCACGGTACGTTGAAAGCTCAATTTGTAATTTAATCGATTCCATTAGCAAACGGCATCAAACTTTATAAATGCAATTGATTTTCCACTTCAAATCGGGCGTACATAAACTTTTGCGGGATGGAATTATCAAAGCGCGTGGCGGTTCTATTGTGACGTCACGCGCTACAAGCGGCACGTTCTATTGTAAGGATATTCTAACTCTTCTACGCACACACTTTCCTTCCACGTTAGCCGAAAAATCGGCAAAGTCTCGACAATGAAACAAAACGGCAGTGATGCATTGGAATATAAAATAAAGAAAGTCCGTTATAAGCTTTTCACCCGATTGTATTTAAATTCTCGCCTGAATACTGCAGCGCTGCGTGCAGCTGGCCAAGAGCGCTATAACAATACTTTGGCGTCGTCCTTTTCGAATACTTTTCATAAATCCGCTGTATACGCGCTTACTACGCGTGATGCGTGGAGCAATATCTTCATATGACTTTCTCGCTTCCTCAACAGAGAACCGTGTAAGCTACTCCCCGTTGAAAATCATTTCGACGCGTCGAAACAATGGACTTTAATACCTATAATAACTTTTAATTGAGCCCCTCTCTCTCTCTCTCTCTCTCTCTTGCCGATGACGAAAATCGTTCCCATGACACGAATATAGGCGAGCGCGCGAGGAAAGAAAAGAATTTCGACCCCGAACTTTTCACGCGAGAGTGGCATAAATCAAGACCAATCAGCGGCTCAATTTGCGCGGGCGCGACGAAAAAGGATTCCCCTCCGCGTTTTCTCTCATAGCTGTACGTCATGTTATACACGCGCTGTAGCCTTGTTTGGCGGGAATCCATTTCCGTCACCTACGTATATTAATACATAATGCGCGATATCGCAAGCGCGTAATTTTCGTGTAAGGGCGTCGAGGCGCGCGTTTTGAAAGGAAGTGTGGTGTCGGAAAAACGCGTGTGCGATGTGTTGCATTGAGCGCCCGAGGCGGCGCGGAAAGTAAGAGGTGTCGCGCCGTTTTTGGCCTTTCAATTAATAACGAATTGATTTATTTTAACTGCTACGCCTTATAACGGCGCCGTTCAATTTCGTTCTCGGGCGAATCTGAATCGAACCTGAATTGGCAAATAATTGACGACGTAGTTTATACGCGCGGACGATTTGGCGTGGAAAAAAAGTCTATACGTATAAGTCGTCGGGTATTTAAATCGCAATCAACATAACCGAGGCGAAAAACACATTAGCCGCGTAAATGAGCGCCATTTAGCGGCTACTCAGAGGCTCGTTCGAGCCAAATCGTTCCTTATTTTCTTCCCCACGTCGGAAATCAATTAGCCAATCTTTCCACGAGTCGATTTTTCCCCCGAATGCACGTATTATAAAAAAAAAATCCACCAGTCACGTTGAAAATCCTCCGTTCTCGCGAGAGACACTGTGCACAGCTATAACTGCATACCTTATACTCACGCGGCAAAGTAAGTACGTACGCGAAAAGAAGAAGAAGAAGAAGAAGAAGAGGATGACGGCGAGGCGGGGCGAAAAAGAAGAAGAAGAAGACGAAGAGCGGAGGTCGGTGACGCGAGGGGAGCGCGCGTATAAGCGAAGAGAGCAGCAAAAGAGAGCAAAGTATCTTCCCTCTCTTGCAGCTCTCCTTCTTCGCCCGCGAAAAGGTACATATATGCACATACGCACCACGCGCCTCTGTCGTATATAATGCGAGCCGCGTATATGATCTTTTTTTCGTTCACCCGCGAGGGGGAGGCTACTATATAGCTACTTCGAAAGAGAGACAGAGAAAAGGTCTGCAGATATAATCAATTTCGCGACGATTCGCACGGAATCTTAAAGAGTTTTCGCGGATTGCCGTCCGAGTTGGGATTCTAGTATGCGCGCACGAGTGCAACCTAACGGGCGATCTTGTTTTTCCATCTGACTGTGAATGAGCTGCGGTGCTAGACTATTAGTGGAGTGTTTAACGTAGGTAAATAAGCTTGACCATTTTTTTAATTGAACATTCAGGTAGTTTAAGTAGCTCGAGTTAGCCTTTTTTTGTGGTTGTTGGTACTCTATGATTGTGAAACTTGAAAACATATTTAAATTCTCGAAATAAAAAAGGATCCATTATTCATTTCCGTTTGAAAAGTTGTCCATAATTATAGAATGAAAAAGCGTGAATACTCGTACAATTATTATACTCTTGCATTATTATATAGTAGCCTCCCCGGCTCATTACTTCACAGACACCTATAGCAACAACAAAAACGCAGAGCCGCAGCAACAGCAGCAGCCCACGCTCTTTCTGCAAATTTATTCAAATTTCAGTAACAATCACCACTTAGGCAAACCGAATTATCATAACTCTCGAATAATAACGTTACTCTCACGCCAGCTTTTAAATGCCCTCCAGCACCACAACTATATATATACTCTCAGCATATATACAAATCCCCGTTTAAAAACCCAATTTACAACCCTTGACCTACCCCGCGGTTCTCCCATTTTCCGCAGCCGTCTTATTGCAGTGTGAAGGAATCGAAAATAGCCGCTTTTCGAGCCCCCGTCGGCGTTGGATACTAATTCACAATGGATTTAAACGGCGATGCTTGTGCTGTCTTTCTCTTTCACAGTACTATACGTACTTACACACCTTAGAATAAATCTCTCGCGCGGTCTCGTTGAGTGTGACTGATGACCGCGTGTATATATATAAATACGGTCGCGCGGTTTAATGAATTTTTCGCCACGCTCTCAGGCGTAATGGTAATTCCCTCCGTCGCGTTGAAAAGTTATGGAAAGTGCGAGATTTTGTTTTTTCCAAGCTTGGCGTGTATAATTGAATTTGTTTATGTACGGAATTGCGAGCACGCGCGCTTATTTGTGTTGTGCGCTGCTTGTTTTTTTTTCATCTTATGCGTGCGTGCGCGCGCGCTTTGTTGGCAAATTGAAAACAATGAATCACCCGTGCAGGGAGCGCGTAATATTTCTTTTTATTACCTATACCGACTTGGAAAAAAAAGAGGAAGAATGGAGTCAGTTTATGGTCGGCGTTGATGGCCGTTAATAAAATACGTTTAGTTACACATAAATGTTTTGAAACTTTGTTACTTTGTGCGTAAAAAAAAGAAAATATTATGTTGTCCGAAAGAATAGCTACTGTAACAAAGTATCGATTTCACGTGATGTAATAATTTTTTCCTGGGTGATTCAGCTACTTTTTACAGACAGCGACGTTTTTTAATGCTTGGAAATGTTAGTATATTGATTATAACTTAATAAGATATAATTTAAGAAGAACGTATATGAATGTGAAATCTTAATTCCAATAACGGGGTAACATTTTTATTATAACTTAATTAATATTTCATTTCAATCCTTAAGTAAGTGCTCAATAAAAAAACTCGTTTGGTGTGTTTTGATAAAAATGTAAACGTTTGTATGAATCAAAACGCATTTTTCCCGTCGCTTTAGCAGAGACAATTACAACTCTTTTACCTCTGGAAAAATATTTACAAGCGGGGCGTAAAATCTTTATAGGCATTGTTCCAGCTTAATCTTACAAATATAATAATAAAGCGTGAAACATATACGTCTTATTCCGATAAATTTTATCTCTCCCCCACTAGCAGGAACCAGACCCGGTATGCATTTTTACTTTCCCTAACACGTTGTATTTTTATAAATATTAATGATTTTATAAAAGTAATTTATGGTGCCGGACCATTCGGAAACGCACTTACTCCTTTATGCGAGCATTAATAATTTCGCATTACATTCGCAGAAACAGTCGCGCAAAATAAACGTCAGCGCTGAAAGTTTAATTCCGCACGCGGTCGGATTTAATATCGGTTTTTTTGTTTTATCCTTGCACGGCTATACAAATTATTATTAAAATAACATTGTGATACTTCAATTTTAATGTAAAAATTAATTATAACAACACGGATGTTAACTAGGGGTGTATAATATTGTTTTATTAAATTTTAACGGTATCGCTTTACGCGTCGTAAACTCGCTTTGGCGAGCATTAATAGAAAGGATTAGGAGAATTTATGAGATTAGAAGCACAGATAGATTTTAAAAGACAGAATTAAACGAAATATTATAGAAAAAAATATGTTAGCAAATTAAGAATTATTGTACAATCGTATATCAGAAATCTGGTCATAATAAATCTATAAATGAATAATAAACTCCAGCGATCAATTGTATGCCAAATTCGGTATACCTCTAACATTTATTATATATTTTCCAACACTTTTGATCAAAATATACATTGCGAAACAGCTATCAAAAATCGTGCATAAAATTTCGAGACACTGTATCAATAAAATAAATCAAAGATTATTCATTTTACCTGTATTTAATGTCAAGCAAGTTACGAAAGCCACCCCTCAAAATTTTGCGAAATTATTTATAAAGCACACATAAACGATCGCGCAACACAAATAAAAGACACACACATACACACCCGTATAACATTTGTTCGCGGTGGCGAGCGCGCTTATCGAAATTTATGGAACGATAAAATCGCCGAACTCGGCCGAATTTTTATATGCACCCCCGGTCTCGAAATCGTAAACACAACGCGAGCGGCCATAAAAGTCCCTTAACTGACCCTCTTACGCGTCGTCTGGACAATTTTCAATTCTAGTACAGGCCCCCGCGCATATATATATATACACACGCACGCGTGCACGCAGCCAACAAATCATTCCTCGCCCCGCGGTGAGATCACTCCGCGGGCGATAAATCGAAGTAAGAGTAGGGACAAAGGATATATAGGCTGCGCAGGAGGATGCGCGTGATATGCGGGGTTGATATCCTCTCTTGCAATGAGAGACAGAGGCCATATTCGATTCGCTGACTTTTTCGCGTCTTGGCCGCGCGGTAGCGAGAGATTATTGCGCCTTTAATGACGGTTATTTATCGCGCACACGGCCGGTATATATCGCATTGTGACCACGCGCGGGTTTAATTAAATATATACATATAAGTATTCATACGCGAGAAGGTCGAGTGCTGTGAGGAATCACTGCAGCTTCTCGTTTTGCCAGTTCATTTTATATTTGTTCTTATACATCGGACACGCGGCATTATTATTGCTTTATGTAAAGCGACAACGGCTGCATAGGATATACATACAACGCTTATAGATTTAATATACGAGCGTGAAATAACGATGAAAATTAATATACAGATTAGCGGGGTACAAAGCCTATATCTCGCGCAGCAGAGCTCTTCGATGAGTAATTGGGTTTTTTTTTTCGTCGGCCTTTTCACAAATCGCAGGCCGGCTGAATTCGCGAACGCGTATATATAATCCCCGCGGTAATGTGCGTAAGTATGTAATCGCGTATAGCTCGATAAAAAAAGAGCGGTTTGAATTTCGCTATGAGATATATACAACACATATTGCGAACGGCACGCCGCAGTTTCACCGGAATCGAAACTATTTTTAATGCTGATCGCCGCATGTACGCGCGTGCGCGCGGATATAATATTTCGCTGTAATCCTATTCGCACAGATTCTATACACAGATTTGTAATAACTTTTTTCTCTTCTTTCAAATATATAATAGAGTATCGTCAGCTTTAGGGATAATTAAGGAGGTAACACATTTATTCGTACTTCCAATGAATCAATGCGATGTTTTGTATTATTCGAATAATAAAGTGTAAAACCTTATACAATAAATTCAATTTGTATAGCTGATAGTATAGCTCCTCATTCATGTTATAAGCGAAATGAACGATTACATAAATCCAGCATAGAATAGAAACATATAAAGTACCAAAGCACAATTAATAACCCATTAATACCCTGGCAATCTTTTTATAGATTATTAATGTTACAAATTCACATCTAATCTTCTCTACCACACAGTCGCACAAACAACTCCCCCTCAATATATATAAAACATCTTGCCACCCACACACACCATCATATATATTCTTTATCGCCGCAGCATACCTCCCCGTACACCAAACGCAAACAAACGCTGCGGCACCTTCCGCGGTTCCGCTGCCGATATATCCTCTTTAATACTCCGCTCGACTTTCTTTTATAATATCAATCGGCATCGCGCGCGGTTCTCGCAACCGCCCGCGAACGAGAACCCCATATAACCGAGGCAGGTGCAATAAAAGGTGTCCAATACCTATATACACACACGCACATAGCGCGCAATAAAATCTCTCTGCGACGGCGCGCTGAGCTCTCTGCGATCCGCATTCCCACACACCGTGAATCGCCGCTGCCACCACCGCCGTGTTCGTTCCCTCGTCTCACCTTTCGTCTTCTCTCCATTCTTTTCTTGCGCATAGGTATATATTATTATACAGCCCCGTTTATTTTGTATTGTGCGCTTTTTTTGCGGTATGTGTGTGTGTAGGATTATTTAATTGTAACGATTTAGCATATCATACAGTGAGAAAATCTTAACGGTGCGCACGGGATAATGGGGCTACATTATTTTAATAAATACACCGTCGCCGTCATATAGCGGAGAAAATTATCTAGTTTCATGTAGACCATAATAATCTACACAACGCGATTCGCGCGCGACACAAAGGTGCTCTATCCCCAACCCCGCATGCCGATTTAGCAGATTTTTTCTTTTGTCGTCCGCGAGTAGCAAACAAGCGCATTAACCGAAAGAATGTCTATTCTCACCACCATCATCGCGTATATACCGCAATTTCAAATTACCAGCATTACGACAGCGTTCCGCGAATCGCGAGAGAACAGCCAATAACCATCCCATCATATCGCATACACACACACACGCGATCAGCATTTAATTTAATAAACCCCGCGCGTTTTTATATATCCACTCCTCGCTCGGCGCGTTTCTCTGTCTTCCTCCCTCCGCGCAAATAAATTACCTCTCTATCCATCCATCCTCTCTCCTCCTCTGCGAGAGTCACACACACACANNNCACACACACACAGACACACGCACGCAGATAGAACTCTCGCTACCGCGGCGCGCTTCTTCTCTATACTCTTTCCTCTCTGGTTTCGCTCGCTCGCTCCGTGGGTCGCTCTTCGCTCGCACTCGCGCGCTCAGCCACTCCCTCGGGGGGGCCGCCGAAGCAGCCGAGCGACTCGAGAAAGAGAGAGAGTAGCGAGAGAGCTCAGTCAGCCGATCGTCGTCGTCGCACGCGGCGGTGTGCACACGCGCGGCTCTGTCTCTCTCTCTCGCGATTCCAACACTCTTTATAACGCACGCACGCTGCCGTGTGCTTTTTAAGATCTATAACATCGCGCGACACACGGGGACTCGAGAGACTCGGACACTCGCCGCGTACTTTTATCTGTGATTTCGGACGATTGGTGTGTAATCGAGAGGCGAATATTGTGACCAGGGAGTGAGGTGCCGAAGACAGTGGAGAAGGACGGCGTACACTTTTATCTCCCTGCTCTTCTCTTCTCGTAGATGGATAAGAGGACGTCGCGGTAGGAGCTGGAGAAGGAGGGACACGTTGTCGTGCAGGTAGGACGAGAGATGAGTTTGGCGAACCGCCGCGGAATTCGAGTGCTTGATTTACGAGGGTAATGACTCCCGTCCCCCGGCTACACTCTTATAGGGTATTTGACGAACGCGCGACCGCCGTCGTTGCCGCCGGCGCGCACTGCACCGCAGCTTTTTCTTCGCGGATCGGTGAATGAGATTTTGGGAGGACACTCGCGCGATCGGCAAGTTACTTTGTAGAAGCATCGGCAGATGAGGATTTCCGAGTGGGCTTTAAAATACGGCGTGATTTTATGTGAAGATTTTGCCGATTAAGATTCTATACTCGAAATCGTTGATTTTGTGCTGCGGAATGATATAAAAACGCTTATACACAGTGTATGTGTTCCGAGTTGAAAAAGAAAGATAGAGATTATATAAAATTTTGTTGTAAATTAATGCGTCGAGGATCCCGCTGCTTTTTAGTACATTCCTGCATGCGCGCGATATTTTTTGGCGGCGAGCGATGATGAATAATACATTCGACTCGGTAATTTATACAAAAATAGTCCAAGTGGCATTATTGGCTGTAAATTTCTATATACGAGCAGTGATTTATTCCGCACGCAGTGGTATCCACGTGGCTGCTGTTGCTGCTGGTAGCTCGGCTGTTATCGCCGCGAGTAGCTTTGCATGCTATATTATATTTAGCCTCGGCAAATGTTTCCCTTTGAATTTTCAAAATAAGACTTTCAAAGTATTATAACATTTTCAGAACTCCGCACAGACGTATTCATCCTCTCAGAAAAGGTTCTATCCATTCATACATATAGGCTTGGAAAAAAGCCGCTATACGTTACAATAAGTAGTCGCGCCCTGATTGATAAGCTCACACTTCTCTCTCTCTCTCCGGCACTTCTGTGCAAACAATCGCTTAATAAACCACGCGCGCGTCGATTCTAATGCCCATCACACTGCTTACCGCTGCAGCTGTTTGCTGAAAAATTAAAAACAAAGCGCACGAGCCAAGGATTCGCGTGGCGCTACACCTCACACGAGCGGGGCGCTTCTTCCGTAACCTTCGATTCCGATAGCGCGTGACGTGTCGATGATACGCGCATTTGCATGCGCCGCGGCGACGGCCGACCGGTGTGCGATCCATTATGCGCGCGCGAGCGCGAGTTTTTGGAAGGAAAGTGTGAGTATGAGAGAACGTTGCGGAGCCGATGAGCCGATAAAAATTACGTAAAGTCGTGTTTATAAGCGAGTTTATAGCTTTGTCCGACTAGTTTTTGTGGATGCGTAGTGCGAAGATGACTGCCGGTGTATGCTGGTAGAGGGAATTGTATATGTGTTCTGATATTTTAAAGATTATTGCTTTTGGAGGTGTTGAAATAGTAGAAAACGCCGTGAAAAATGGATGTTATTTTTTATAAGATTAGATCATAAAGTTAATTTAATGGTGAAATAATATATTGAAAAAAAACTTTAATTTCATAAATTAAGAAATTTATTCTAGATCTAAGAAAATTATCTTCTATTTAAAGCACTCTTTTTATCATATGAAAAAATTTCCAAAAACTGTATCTCAATCGAAAATACGCGGAAACATACCCGCCACACGATAAATTCTCAATCTCACCGCACTTGTTCCTCTTACAAGACATGCGGACGCGTGCGATAATTCGGGTCGATCGAAAAAATCCATGTTTCTCGATCATATACTTATATACATATATACACGCAACGATGCGCCGGTATAATATATAAACGCGTGCACGCGTGCGTGGAACGTCGCCTTTATCATTACGTGAGCGTAATTTGCGCCCGCGAAGAAAAGCGCGGCGCTCCGCATAAATATATACACGCACACGCACATAGGTGTGTGTATGTGTCTTCACGTGACGATTCCCTCGGCTCGCCGTCGCATTATTACACCCGGAGTCGCGACTAATAGATAAGACCGAGCCGAGCGACGACGTTTTTATTCTTTCGTCGCGAGCGAACTTTTTCTGACGGCTCGAAACTTATCGTGCGTTTACGTATGTATATATAATATACGTATTATTCGAGGCTGGAGTTTGGTTTTTGAATGAAAAGGCACGATTTTCTTTCTTTTTTTGACGTGAGACAGGTTTCGTGTGTTTGACAATAGTTTGGGTGATTGTATTTATGGTTATAATGACACATCATGATGATAAATTACGTTGTATAAGACTTGAGTCAGAAGTTAAGTAATTATTTGGTTGATTGATTTTCATTTAAATATTTTAAGCTTTAAGGCGTTTTTGTGTTGCAACTTATTTAATTACATGGCTTTTAGAATTCAAGCCTAATTATTATCTAGTTATACTCGTATTAATCTCCGTTACTTTTTGTTATTTCATTTATTTTTTTGCCCCGTTAACAGTTAGGAAACGATTCTTAATATAGTATTTTATTTGCATTTTTATTGGCATAGGTTCAAAGTAAACTGTGATATTTAATTATCAAGTGCGAGTAAAAAATGTGTTTAATCAATGCAAACAAGTAGATTAATTATAGAATATGTATCTTGTGATTATGTACCAGAAAGTATGTGATTGATTATAAAAAATAAATTGCTCTCAATTGTTTGAAGTAAATTAGAAAACGAGTATGAACAATAATAGAGCCTATAGTTGTTAATCATTGAATCATATTATTATCGTTTTCTTCTCTTCCTCGTAATAAATTAATTTAAATAAATAAAAAAAAACATTATCAAACCGACAATCAATTACCCTTAAAACTTTCATTTCTATAAAGAGAAGACGGTCCCAACGACACAACAGTATATCTCATCGACATCATAAATAAATGATTCACCCCCAACGGTATCACCACCACCTCTCCACAAATGAAAAAAACAAAAAACAAAAGCAACCGACCAGTCACCCACATCCGCGTGAGAACAACGACCACTCACCTATATCACGCATAAAGAAACATCTTCCCTCTCCCTCGATAAAGAAAGCTCTCCTGGCCGTGTATAGAGCAAAAAGAAGTGGCGGCCGTATCTCAGCACAACGATGAAATCTATAATAAGAACGCAAGATGGCATATGACCATCCATCTCTTAGCCTCCGCACAAAGAAATCCACGACGGAATAAAGGAAATGTACGGGTGCAGTGTATTATAATAACCGGGCCATGTGTAGAGCGACTCACGGAAATTATTATTACCATGCAGAAGAGCGAAGTTGGCCAATGTTAGCGCGAAAAGCGCCAACGCTTATGATTCGGCTCCTTTGTGGTGTGACGCGCGCGGGCGCGTTTGTGTGTGTGTATATAATACGTCTGCTTATGCGGCAGGAGTTGTTTGCGTGCGCGTGCCGCCCGCTAAGTAAGTAAGTACAGTCAGCGATAAACGCGGATGACACGAGTAGCGAGCTGTGCGCTTTTCCTTGCGCGCGTCAAGTCGAGCTGTATATAATGTCGAGCGTAAGGAGGACACACACGATCGTCGACATGAGTGTCACGCCACATGCGAAATTCCGGCTGAGGCTGCGAGCTGAAGGTAGAAAAGTCCGTGTGTATGTGGTGGCTCGTGGATACAATTGATGGATGTCTTTATATATTAATTATGCCAGTCGGGGGGATATCCAGTGTGAGCCGATTTTCTTAGCGATAATTTCTATTCTCTATCGCTCATCATACGAAGCATAAGTATTCAAGTACGCATAAACTTATATAGTCAGTAAATTGAATACACAAACCCATGCGTACATAATTAAGCTATACCACTATTTCAATTCCCCTCGAAAGGTTTGAAGTAAACCACTTAACAACCCCTCACCTCAATTACTCAACTATCAACCATCCATTGCCCGAGTCCATTACACTCCCGCGCACCGCAGTCAATGAATCCTATATATATACACCCCCTTACACCGAAACCCCGGCGCTCGCTTGCGCGCGGTTAATCGCTTAATTCAATTGGCCTTTCTGACTTATTAATTCGTGCGAGCGTCGACGCATGCACACGTCACACGCAAGAATTACACGCCACCGCAGCGGCGGTGCGCACGCGCGAGCTACTACTTACTGCTGCTACTTGCTTATATACCTGCTCGTTAAGCTCCGGCATAATACGACGCTACGAGGCGCCTATATATTAACGGCCGTGCGTAATAAGCGCGAACGTATTTTCGTGGTTCTTTTCGCGCGGATGGTAGTGCAGGAGTCGTGTAGGGTGATAGCGGTGGATGCAGTATTGGTCGACTTCCTTTGAATTTTGTGTGCACTTGTGTATAGATATCATTTAGAAGCAGTAATGTTTTTTTAATCGAATTGACTATTTGACGAGCACAATCATTAAAATAACTGTATATTTAATGTATAAGCATAGAAAGTGTTTCATTCAACCTATAAAACTATGTTTTAATCATTGATCGGCAAACAATAGGTCTTGCTGACATTCGTTGTTTACGAATGAGATAATTAAAAAAGTGCCGGGTGACAAGCCGAAAGAAAATAAATAAAAGAATTACACATCTCTTTATCGCGGACACGAATGCAATCTTGTTTCGCATTCATTATTTTTCCACTTTTTATACACGTGTTACATTCTCCATTAACACACTTGTCAATTGCCATCGATATGCAAATGCCGCTCGATTTAAAAGAAAAGGATTATATATACGTACAGGCTGAAATCGCGATGAAAACGTCGTAAAAACTCGATTAAAGTTTTTTCGCATTTCTTTGAGCTTTTTATTCCTCTTTTAATGCAGTGTATATACTTTGCTCCGACGACATTATGTTAATCGATTGACCTGTATACCTTAAAAGAGATTCAAACTTTGATTTTACCTGCAATTAAAACCGTAAAGTGTCGTGCTTTACTTTTATAGTCTACCGACTACCGCAGATAATTTACACAGTTCAAACAATTCTTCTCTTAGATCTAGCCAACAATATACGCGTCTCTTTTCACTTCCATATACCCATATATATACTTGAGAGAAAAATGTCGACAAAGAATCGTAAAGCCACATTACCATACACTTTCTTATTAAAATGAACAGAACGCGCGTGCGCTTATCCAAACAGTGCAGTCAATCTTCGCCACCCACGCCACCTTTTTCGCGAACCTTCCCCCGCATGTCCCATTACTTAGCGTATACGCGCGTGTGTATGTGCGTGCGGCAACGACGATCATCGGCTCCTTTGTCGCGCCAACGAACTCGCGTCCTCACCTCTGCCGCTGGAACAAAGCTCTCTCTTCTCTTTCTCGGTTCGCCGCGTGCGCGTATAATAAGATATAATTAAAGAAAAGACGCGCGCGCGCGCATTTTTTCTCGCGAAAATTACCTCGCGTAAATACATCGCTCGGAAGTCGGACACGGTGCGGCCCTTTTATATATTACATACATACATACATGCGGCGCGCGGTCACGGGCTTTTTGTCTCAATTTCACGCTTCTTAAGCGCGTGTAATGAGAGAGCGAGGGAGAGGGAGAGAGACAAAAAGGTGAGTCGAGCACGGAACGAGCGCCTTTCTTCACCACCGGCTTTCTTATAATCCTCTCCTTCGCACGTATATGTAGGTATAGGTAGGTAGATACATGTATACGTATCAATCGGTGAAAAGTTTGTCGTCCGCGCAACAATGAGCTTTGTCCGCGCGGGGGAAGGGAGTGCTATATAGCGGTACGATATTGTCGCCCGCGTGTCGCAAGAAGCTATGAAAAGACGCGGAGGGAACCGTTAGAAGCGATTTTCCTACACTTTTTTTTTCACGAGGCTTTCCGCGTAAAGGTCACGCACAAGAAGTGCTTATCGAGGTTTACGACGATGGGGTAATTAAATTTCGTTTTCAAGCTATCCACCTTGTTGCCGATATAATTATACGCGGAAACTATCGGGCGTATATTGTAATAACTCGCTGCGATTTGACCTTGTGATAATTTGTCGATGAAGTAATCTTGAGTGTAATACGTCGATATTTGATGATAAAATGGGAGTTATGGGTCGTAAAAGTGTGATTTTTATTACAAAGATGTAGAACAAAGAGTTTCATAATTCAATGGACTGTATAAACATAATGAAACAGAGTATCGTATAAAAATAACTCGACAGATATTTTGCAACCAATACGTACCATAAATCATAAATTTTAATTTACTTTACCCGTCGTAAAAGCGCGTTGCTAAACTTATAATTAATTCGAGGCAACGAAAAAGAATAAAAAAATTCAAAAGACAAAATAACTCGAGCCAAGACATGTAAACAAGAGTCCATTTCTCTTCAATAATCCGCGCTGCACGTCAAGCGCGCAAAGACCCGTAATACTTTAAAATTCAATCGCGCCGAGCTCAGCAAAAAGCTCACGCGGAAACAACAAATAAATTTTCAATAATCCCGCCGCAAAACAAACAATCCGCACTCGCGGCGGTCACGTAAAAAGCAAGCCGCATCGAAATTCCCCCCTCGACTCTGTAAAGTAAATACGCGGCCACGAGCGCCGAGCTCATTAACCACGGGGAAAACGCTTTCAATTGCGCGCGGCGCGACAAAAACTCCTCCGCGCCATTGTCCGCAGCGCACGCGAGAGAAATTCTTCGGCAAGTGCATAAGAAACCAGAAGAAAAAGAATAAGAATACAACGAAGAAGAAGCGCGGGGAATAAATCCACTCGGCGCGTCGCGCTGCACTTATACGTCGAATTGTGAAATCGGTGCGCATTTTCCAAGCGGATCGCGCGATAATCATCGGAATTATCGAATTAAAGCCGGCCTTGGAAAGGCTGCCGTATACGCACGTGCGGGATCCTTTTACTCTCCTGCCAGCAGCCGCATATACTCTCTTTCTCGCGCGCCGCGCCGCATTAGTCACTCGCCGCGCGTACACACGTATATATATATATATATAGGCTCTACGGGTTAACAATCGAAGGATGCATGTGTGTTTGCGATTATCGACCGATACGGGCAAACGAGATGGAAAAACCGCGATCCTCACGATCGATGGCCGTGCGAGCGCTTAAATGGACGCGGCAGCTTTAAAATAATAATAATGATATTAT
>JAPYZO010001524.1:0-20906 GCA_030522905.1 Torymus flavipes
GTGAAACGTTTAGGCAAATGTTTGCTGAAGTAAAGAAGAAGTTTACACTTGATGTTGATTCATGAGCAACTGATAAAAGTGTTTACTTGTGGATAGCGCGACTTGATACACTTTTAATGAAAAGGGACGTTTATTTGATATTATGAAAAAGCGTTTCCTTGTGTTATTTAAATGAATATAAATTTCGTTTGACTTTACCTCAGTTTTTAATCTCAAATTCTCTAAGCTGAGCTAACATTTGGTTTGAAAAAGTGAAAAATTGAATGAGGCATATTTTTTCCCCGAATAGTAAATTTTACTTTAAACTGGTAATATATAATCCAACGTTTATCAGCGCCAATAAACGTTAAACAGTCATTAGATTGCTCGGCGCGCGAAGTAAAATATACATTATCTCACATATACGTTTGAAGTTATTCTCCGACATATCTTATCTCTAATAACCACTTATCGAACTATCATCATCATCAGCCGTATCATGTGAGCAAATTTCGAAGCTCGCAACACACCAACTTTACGTAACTCCGAATGACTAATTAATTAAAGGTTCGCGCCCAACCGCTTATATAGTATTCGAGCATCTAATGACTTCTCGGAAAAAAGCGTATACTCCCAAGGTGTTTAACTCCACAACCGATATACCCCCACGACGTAGCCGACACCATTCAATAAAACCAACAACCAAAGTGCGGGAAACGCACATAGCTATGCGCGCACATCGAGTACGAGGGGGAGCCTTTTACTACTATACCTACCAATTACCATTACCTGTGCACTCGCTCGCTCTCCGGCAGCGTCTTTTTACAATTTCCATCGAGCACACATCATACTTCCATGAACCATAATTCCATTACGAACGTCTCTCCTTCACCTCTCGCGCGCTTGCGCGCGCTGATGCTATATACTAGCACGTCCGACGGGGTCCACTTAACGTCCCGAGTAATTAGAAGGAATCCAGTGGGGCTAATGGCCGGGATATGCTGCTGCTGCTCCTGCTGCTTGCGCCCGTCCGACACGTGCGCACTCTTCGCAAATTTACACTGTGCGCGCGTGCGCGCGCGCGAATCTGCATTAACAGATTCCTCTTTCCTTTCTATAGTGTATCTGTGTGTGTGTGCGAGTGGAAAGAAGGAGCGAGCGAGAGAGAGAATGCGGAGCGCAAAAAAGAGGATTTTCGCTCGGTAATCGCGATTTAAATCATCGGATAAATGGGATTCTATATAGGCGCGCGATGTATTGATAAATAACGAAAATCCATTAGTTATTCATTAGCGAGGAGGTATTTCGCCCGTTACTATTATAAAGTTCAAACATAGGAGATAAATTCAGCGTAAGGCCCCCCTATGGAATTCATCTCGTATATGCCCCGAGGCTCTTCAGCTTGCCCAGGTGTATATATATATAATACAACACAGCTATATAGTGGATTAAATGAATAATGTCATTCGATCGTCCCGGCGTAATTAAAATCAACTTTACAGCGGCACTAAAGAGCGACTTTACATTCTGCTGACTCGGCATTCAAAAAGCGGCGCGTAGATATCCGTCATATGATGAAAATTATGTAACGATTGAGTAAGGCAAACTTCGCCGACTCTGATAAAACCAAAACTATACGTACATCGGGAAATAATCATCCGCATTCGGAAGAAGAGCAGAACAGCGCCGACCAAAAAGCCGTCTGCCTTCGGCACTTGTTCTTACGTCGCGGCATTCCTGCGCGATTTTTCCGGTTAATGCTCGCTAGCTCGACGCTTCCTCCTCCCGGCGGCTAGAACGCTCGCAGTTTTCTCTCTCTCTCTCTCCCCTCTTATATCTCGCCGCGAAGAACGAAAAAAGCGAAGTTCGATGATCTCGCGCGCGCGTTCACACACACACACACACACACACACAGAGAGAGAACGTGCGCGCAGCCTCAGTATCATTTATGTAGCTGCGCGAGCCAATGCCAAGGACATCGCGCGGGATTTCCAATGACTGAAGCGAGTGTAGCTCTCTGCACTTCCACTTTCATTCATGAAGCCGAGGCTGTGTGTATATGCTAATGCGTGTTATTGCGAATTTTCGGAGTTGGTTTTTTTTTTGCGGAGGTTGGTGGCTTGGTTAGTCAGCGGGGTTCGGGGAAGAGGCGATGTGAAAGTCCGGGTGTACGTTATGGAGTGTTTTGACTGTATACTCGAAAAGTGAAGCAGGAGTATGTATATATTTGCGGGCAGACTAATTTTTTCCGAGAACGCCTACTCATATAGCTTTGAAGTCAACGATTGAAAAATTCTGACACATTTATATCGTGGAAAGTGCTTAACCCTATAAAGTATTGTCTTACGCGACCGCGTATATATATATATATATATATATATATAAACTGTGGGATATGAAGACTGCCGCGAGGTGAAAAGCGGGAACGCGACCGATAAATTATGCGACAGCGGGACGGGATCTGACGGAAGGAGAGCCATACTCCCGCTCTATAACACACTCGTCTGGCCGTTCACGTCGCTCGCTCCTCGTATCTGTGTCGTTAGTGAAGAATGCCGCTCTATTCCGACCGGCGGTTTACGCTCGATTCTATCTTCATTTCAATTCTTGGTCCCCCCTCCGCTGCTTGGTTTTACATTTGGAGCCGCGGTGTTGCCCCTTTTCTTCTTTTTCTTGTTTTTTTTTTGTTTTCTGGTCCTGGAGGAAGGTTGGGTTTAGTGTGACATGGGTTTGGGCGTTGTTCATTAAATGATTATTTATCGATGTGAATACTTTCATGTAAAATATTATTTTTGAAGCTATGAATTTTAATTAAAGGATAGGTCATCTTCAACATTTATACGCCATCGTGGTGGTTTTAATATTATTAATTGAGTACGTAAGAAAAATTGAAATGAAATAATAGTTAATTTAATACGCACTCGTTACACGCTTTACAATTATTATTAAACATTGGTTCTGAAATAATTCCTTGGTACTAACATTCAAGAACTTTCTAACAATTTCAATACCACTATCAAATATAAATCCCTGAAAATAACGCTCCGACGTAGCTAGTATTTTAAAAGCTGTTGAATTTTCAAACCATCTCCTCCACACTCCAACCGAAAATCACGGAAAACCATTTCCCCGATTAAAGTGTGTATATACACAGTCGCAGGCGCACCTCCATAAATCTAGCTAAAAGTCTTCCCCTCCGCGCTCTTTCCAACCTCCTCCCGCTTTTAATTCCGTCATTCTTCCCCATACCTCTCGTTCTCCATTTTAGCTTCGACCTTGCCATACCCATACCTACCCACACACACACACGCATCCGCGCGCAGCTATATAGCAACTCGAGCGAAACGCGCGGTGCGAGCGTTAACGAGACGATTAAACAGCGCGCGGCGCGAAACTCGAGCTGTGTGTTAGGGCGTTTAGCTAGGACACGGAGACCGTCGATACTCTAGAAGCGTGTGTAATATAGCGATGTCTCGGTGAAACCGAGGCGAAATCGCGGGGGTCGAGGTATTTAGGGTGAAAGGTGTTTAATATGAGCTTGGTCGAATGTTTGAAAAATCGGGGAAAATTGTACGTTTCATAGGTATAGAATTTAATGGTGGTGAGGTGTATAGGGAAGAATATAGTGTAGAGGCATGATAACCGTTACGGTAAATTAATACGAGTTTTTGAATGTCAGAATGTCGATCGCGATCGCATAGCCGTAACAGTAAAGTGCTCTGATTTTAATCATTATCGCATCCTCCTCAAAGATCGCTTCCCAACCATGATTTCTTTTTATTACAACAAAGTAAAACTTCCAATACCGTGAGCCAATTCACCTTAATAACGCTAATTGCAATCATACCACCTACACCCAATCCTAACCTCCAGCCACTAAAAAATTCCAAACACTTCTCTACGCGCCTCGAAAAAAAAAGAAAAAATTCATCAAAATAAACACCTCTCAGACCCAGTCAACAATCCGTAACGCACTCCTCTCTCCTCTCAGAATCAGCTGTTCATATAGCGCTCGCTCGCTCGGCGCACGGATTTAGCTGTACTTCCGCCGGCGCTGCAGACCTCGCGCCGCGCGCGTAACGAATCGCTCGCTCGGTTCGCGTTATATACCTCCGCTGCACACGTGCGCAAGAAAAGCTCTCTCTAACAGCGCGGCTAGCGTACGGTGAATGGAGCGGAACGCGAGCGCGCACGATGCAGCCATTCAAGTCTCGCTAGTAGTCTCGCGCATCCGTCCCTCTCTCTCTCTCTCGCACGGCTTTAAAACCTGTTTTCACGAGCCTGTGCAAGAGAGAGAGAGAGAGAGAGAGAGAGAGATATCCGCGGCCTGGAACGCGCGACGTCGCCGTGGTTTATTTCTCCAACGAGCGTGTGTGTAAGGTGGCGAGGAAAGCATTTCGATCGAGAGGTGCGCGCGGCCCGAGCGAGTTTGGATTTTGGAGGAATGCGAGCGGGGTGGTTTGGTTTTGGCGTGTACGAGTAAGAGAAAGAGAGAGAGAGAGAGAGAGAGAGAGAGAGAGAGAGAGAGAGAGAAAGAGAGAGAGGATTAAGTTGTGGTCGTGCGTGCGCGCGAGGGGCGGTGGTCGCGGATTCCAGGCAGGTGCATGAACCGCTGCCGCCAAGAGAGCGAGCGAGCACCGCCGGCCGAGCGATGGAGTTGTCTGCGTTTGATTGCCGTACATATATATACAACTTGGATATAGGGTTAAGAGAGATGGTCGTGGTTGATGGGTGGAGTTGACTTTTTTCGGTGTGCTTGGGTGAAGTCGTGGTCTAGTTTATTAGGATGGTTATTATTTTAATGAGTTAGGCATTATGTTATATAGTTGTATAGTACGATATTTCATTAGAAAACAGAGAAACTATTTAACTATACGGTGTTACAACATATAACTCGTAAACGTAAAAGAAGTTAGATTTCATGTTATAGCCATAAAAGTATAATTAAATTCCCGCTGAAGATAGGTGAAGATCTTTAGCTTCATTTTCTTTTTTTAATTTCAATTCGCCAATGCCACGAATGTAAAAATGGTAGTAAAAACTTCTTTGCTCGACGCGCTGAAACGTTCAATTATGAAAACATAAAAAATAGATATAAAAGTTTTATCGACTGTCAAAGTTGAATAATGACACCGTTGATTTCTAAATAATAATAACTTTATGGACTATCATTGATATTAAAGTGTGTAATTACATCATGTTTATTGCTAAAAAAATCTTCAAACCTTAAATTCTTGCTTTCTCATACTGAATTGTAAGTAGTGTACGAAAATGCGTACCATTGAAGGCGAATACATTTCCATGAAAAATTACTTCACCCGAATTCGTAAAGAGCCATGTAAATTTCATAGACCTCCCATAGTCAACACTATATACAAACGTAATGAAAAAAAGGAACGTACATATTTTATCCAAAATTTAATATGTCTAATTTGTAGTTTACAACATGGTAAATATATTTCAGCAATTACATAACAAAATCCATATACAGCTGTCACTATATAAATTCATCATAAACCCATACCATTAGTTGTCAGAAAAACACTAAATAATCCAAGTTCACCTCTATAAACTCATTTTTCTCCATATTTCATCCCCAACAATATAATCTCAGCTCCCAATCAATACCATATCGATCCCTTCCCACCAAAACCCTCCTATTTTCTCAAAAAAATTCCTCTCTCTCCACGTTACAAGCCGCTTGCCACATAGTAAACTAAGAAGACGAAGTCACCTGCCGCGCTATAAGCGCTAGCCACTACACAGCGCGTCCAGTCGCCGCGTCGGCTGAGGAATGCCGGCGCTGCCGCTATGTGCCCCGGCGCGTGTAGACCGAGCACACATATAGCGTCGCCCGTCACGCGCAGCCTCTCTCTCTCTCTTTCTCTATCCGCTCTTCCATGCAGATGCGCTTGTGTATATATATACGTACACACACGTGAAATTTAGCGGAGCATTTCGTTTGTTTTTGCAGGCCGGGTTGTTTGAATTGGTAATGATTTTTCGTTGTGGGTGCGCAGGCGGAACAGAAAGAGACTGCTGGTGAATTAAGATTCCCGGTTTTTTGCGCTGCAGCCAACTGAAAGGCTGTGCACTGCGCGCGCGCGTGCGATGCGTTTGTGGATATATATATACACGCGCGAGCGCGGAAAGAGACGTTCGATGCGTGTGTGGCATCGGTTTTTGTCCGACCGACTCGTGACGTTAATTACGGGGGAAATTTATATGAAGTGGTTCGCTGGCGGGTGATAAATATCAGCGGTGTAAGAAGTACCGGCTGTTGTGTACACGCGCCGTGCGCACACTTCGATACGAAGTTTATATCATTATTCGCTCGCTATTAAAACGAATTTACGAAAAGGCAAAAGAAAAGAATATATATACGACCGAATAAGCAATTCGCTCGCTTAGAAAACAAATTCGCGGCCGTGACATTTGACGCGAGTGCGTTTCGCGCGGCGAAATTTTACGCGCACGGCTCACGTGGGAAGAATGTGTGTGTGGAAACCCGCTGACACGATGCCCCCCAGCAATTCCCCCCCTACGGCGTGCACGCGGTTGTGCACTTATGCGCGCACGTGTCCGTATGAGTGAGTGTATGTGTGTGGGGTGGATTGAGTGTAATTTTGGAGGTTGCTTGAGGTTTCGCTGAAGTGAGTGAGTAACGGTTAGATTGAGTGGTTTTATGGAAATTCATTGTCGTAGCCATTTTTGCTTATAGAATAAGTCATGTTCATATCATATAAGCTGTTTCTTAAAAATCCATGTAACAATATATAGTTTCATCGACAAGTGAAAAATGGAGATTTCTACTGTAACCGATGAATATCCACGTGTTTTAATATCATCATCAGCAGCATGTTTCAACTTTCATCATTCCAACCAATAACCTTACGAAACCCTCGCAAAACCGATAACACTTTAATCCTCTCTCCCGTGTACCCCCTACGTATTCCATACATACATCATCATCTCTTAACCAAGCTACCGAACAACCGAGACACACACACACAGACACACATCTGCTCGTATAGCCGCAATCACGCTCGCCTCTCATCGCTCTACGATTACGCTCATAAAAGCGATTTTCTCTAATGCCAGCGGCGTCGCATCTGCTGCTGCTGTTGCGCGCTGTGCTGAATGTTGCAGGTTTACAAGGGCCTCGACATCATCACGGCGAAAGTGTCGAAGGAGGAGCAGGCCCAGGCGACGCACCACATGATCGACATCGTCGATCCGCTCCACGAATTCACGGTGGTCGACTTCAGGAACAGGGCCTTGCCGATTGTATCCTTTCACTTTGATCGTATAAGAGCGGCTGAGAGAGTTTGCTCTCGCGTGTGTGTGTGCTGGGTTTGGGTTTTAAGGAGGAAGGATTAATCTACAAGTTTGGTTGGATTTTTGTTTATAAATACTCGATTAGTTTCTGTTTTGTAATTGAACAAATTTTGTTTAATACGTCTGAACTTTTTAACGTTTGAATGTAAAGAAATAATAGAAATTTGGGTTTACTTCAAGGTTATATTATTAATGACAAAGGTTCAGATTAAATTTTCATTTTTTTATAACTTTCATTAATTATAAATAAAAAATTGTTTCGTTGCATTCCAACGATGCAAACTTCAGACCGATTTTTAAGGGTATTAGGAATATCCAATGAATTATAAGAGATTATTTATTATACTTTTTAAAAAGGAAAAAATTTCTTACCTCACAAATATGAAATGAAATCTGAATAATTAATAATTATTTATTTGTGTTATAGCACCTTATAAGCTACAGTAAAACAACTTTGTTTCTGAAAATAGATTTCTATTAATATAAGATAGGGATGATCATATTACACATTATGTACGAAGTAAAGATATCATATTAAAGTAGATCGGGAAAGTTAATAAAATAATTCTCGAACAACCCTCTGTTCTGTTGAAAGCCATTAATGAATTTATTGCATTAGGGTGGGTATCTTTATCGTTAGAAAAACGACCCTCCTTCGATTCGGCGCCGTCGTCACTTCCAAGTATCCATAATCTCAGGACGCTGGCTTATCGCGCACCCTCGCGCATCAACAGATGCTTGCCATTGAAGGATATAGAGAGATTAGATATCCGGTTTTCAGAAAGGATCGGATTGACTGAGATTTTTGTTTCTGATTGTAGTCTATTTCGTCGTTTACCTAAAACAAAATTATAGGTTATTAATAAATTTGAGCAGGAAATTTTTCCTCCTTTTATTAAAAATAGCTTTATGCTTCGAAGAAGAATTTCCTTATACATTCAGGTCACATTTTATTAAAAATGATAAGTCAGGTCGGAAGATGGATACAAGTTCCGATGCATGTTATATCGCTATGTAAAGAGAAATCTTTGGAGAAAACTGGGTTATCGGATTTTTGTGTAATAATGTAGCAAACGAAGCAAGTTTTTGTGAAAACAGTTTCATCGCGTTATAGATTGAGAATTTTAATTGAATCTTTGTGAAAGGTATATGATTTTCCGCAAGTTTCATTGCATTTCAAAGGCAGTAGTTATCGCGCTCGGTTATTTGATATCATTTTCTCGTGCAAACGTTTAACTTGCATGTCAAACTTTCGAAAAATAGTTCTTACGTAATTTTTAATACTTTAAAGCTTATTACATTTTTATCAAATCGCGGTCGCGGTCTAATCACATATTGACTGAAATGAAATCTTGTAAATTAAATGTCTTTAGATTATTACGCTGCACTTATAAGAAAGTATACCTTGTAGTAATCATATAGATGCTACTTTAAAGCTGAAATTTGTCTATTTTCATCAGTATTTTTTACATTTTTTACACTTTCGGTTTAATAATAAATTATTACAAAAGTATCCTAGTGTCGTAATCAATCAATTTACAGTTTTTTCATTATATAAAGAAATTCAGGTATACAATATTGAATAGATAAAAAATGTTTCCTAACCTGTCAACTTGCCATAAAATATTCATGCAAGTTTTAAATAATGACGAATTTAAACAATACAATCTGAGTTAAATGTACCAGCATGTTTGCTAATATTTTGATTATACTACCATAATAATACTATACTGACTACTTATAACTACACTCATACAGACATCATCTGCTCTCGCACAACCACAATGATTGCCCTTAACAAACTCCCCCCACTGCCAGATGGACAGTCTGATAAAAAGCAGCAAGCCGCCGATCATAGTGGGTGGCACGAACTACTACATCGAGTCGCTGATCTGGCAGGTACTGGTTGATAATCCACCATCGTCGGCGGCGGACGAGAGCGACAGTGACGAGGACTCGCCGTGCAAAAAGATTCGTCGGGAGGACGGTGCCAGTAACGAGGAGCTCCACAAGAAACTCCAAGCGGTCGATCCCGAAATGGCGACGCGGCTGCATCCCAACAACCGGCGCAAAGTTATCAGGTGAGAGCACACGCGGCGTCCCCGAGGTATATGCCCCGGCGATTTGCTTCTAATTGGCCAGCGGCGATTTATCATTCGCTAATTGCGCGCGAATAAAAATACGCCTAATTTAATTAGAGATGGAGGTGTAGGTAAAAAAGGGAACTGATGGGGGAAGGAATACGAGCGAGCTGGGGGGGAGGTTTTTATGATCGTGGATGAGATTCCAGGAGATGCGTGATGTGAGGGATTTCAGATAAAGGTATGAAATTCCTGTTGAATTAAAATCAAAGCACCATCATTTCGTATATAGAATACAATTTATAATTTTCTGTGTCGACTATCACAAACCAAAACACCTCTCGAACCCTGGAAACCGTTACCCCCAAACAAAAGAAGAAAAACCTGCCTTCGCCAAGTTTCCCCCCATCGGTTAACCATATACGCACGCGCAACCTTGATATAGATAACTCGCGCCGGGGCACACTGAGAATGGCTAATTCCGCGCGGCGCGCATCAGCCATTGTTCGCGCGCCTCGGGCTTGTGAATAATTAATCATACAAAAAGCCGCGCCGCGAGGCGCCCGCAGATTACGAAACACAGCCTACCGTGCGAGCGCGCGTCTCATAAAGTTCTGAACGACTCGCGCGCAACGACTTATACGACGAATTCCTAATGCCGCGCGGAAAATCTAACGAGCAGCGCCGGGGAAAGACGCCATTGTCATTCCATGCTGAATATCGCGTTTCCTAAGTGTGTATGTGTGCGTACGGTTGGGGGACTAGCTACGTGATGATCGGCTGGAAAGTTTTTGATTTCATTAAGTAAATCGGAGGACCGCGCCGCGAATCGCTGAGCAGTTTCACTTTTTCAAGAGCGAGTGCTATGGTTCTCTATGGGTATGTGGGTAAAACGCCGTCGTTGACGATTGGTGTAAAAAATGTTCGGCTAATTAACTGTTGGAAATTTGAGAGCTAAAGAGTTAATGCGGCAACAACTTAGGAAACATTTTTCAGGATATATAAAGTCGACGGATAAAACGTTTGCCTATACATATAATCACAGGGTGTAGATCTCATTAGCATGCAGATATACTTTTCTGCCGACCGGCCGGGGCTAATTAATTTTTCTCTGCGCCCCGTAATGGCACATCGGCGAAGCGTTACACGCCTTTAATTTTGATTTACAGCGCAGGTTTTAGGGTATAACCGTCCGTTAAATTACAGGCGGGGGCAAAAAGTTTGACTACCTGCTCTCAGATTTAGTGCAGCGTTTAAAAGGGTGCGGAGAGAGAGAGAGAGAGAGAGAGAGAGAGAGAGAGAGAGAGAGAGAGAGAGAGAGAGAGAGCGAGGCTGAAACTGAAACACATATAATATATATTTCGCTGGTGAGTTCATTCCTCGCCTCGCTAGCTTCTCAATCCGCTTAGAAAATCGAGCGTGCAGCGCCTACTCGCGTAAATTGAAAAGTTTATGCGTTGTAAATGAAAAATATGATGAGCAGTAGACTGAAATTAATAGGTTTAAGAGATGATATGGTGCACGTGGTGCGCGTCATGGATTGTTTCCAAAAATTATTTTTCATTCCCGGGAGATATTCGTGATGAAAAATGATTGTTTTTTTCGTGCATGAAAATGCAAATTGTGTGGTTCGTGTACTTATTGATTTATCATTTAATAAAAATATCTCTCTGTTTGTGGAGACGTATACATAATAAAAGCAATTTAAAAAAAAAAAATTTTTCTCTGTTGTATACAGAAATATAAAATAAGATGTGCAACTGCTGAATTATATGGTGCCAATTATATGCTTACGTGATTTCTTCTTTCGAATATATTCAAATGTAAACGGTAACTTTCAGAACAGGTTGATAATGTAATTATCCGTCTGCCTTTTTTTCGAAAAATCGATATTTTTTTAAACCAACAAATAAAACATAAATCGGTTCCTTATGCAAATCGCACAAGACGTACAGTCCTAATTTGAGCATTTAAAGTCGTCAAATTATTAAGTTCTATATTATTACGGATTATTAAATTCCAAATTACCAGAATCGAAGCCGTGGAATCTGTTTAATTTAGCAAATCATTAAAACCCGCGCGCGCGGGGCTAAATTCGCTTAATTTGGCGATCGTTAAAATCGGCAACTGTCGCCGCTCCGAAACTCGTCTCCTCTCTCTCTCTCTCAGTTTTTTCCGAGGGCCCTCGAAAAGCACCGAGAATCTCCTTTTTCTCTTGCGCAATACTTAACATTCCAGTCCTGCTGCCCTCGCGAGTGCGCAAAAGTTTCCGTCTCTCTGTCTCTTCCTTTGGGGCTACCTCGTTAAAAAGGATCCGCGGGCATTTATCACTCGGACGAAATTTCGAAAACGAAAACCCAAGAGGAAGAGCAGGAAATTCGCGTGCACGTTGACTTTTCGTGCATGCGAATAATTAAGCCGACGCGATAATTATACCAAAAAGGTCCAATTCTTCCTTTCTCCTGGAGATTCGGTCGAACCAGGTATACGGAGAAAAAATTACACTCCTGTAGAAAAAAATTGAATTTTGGCGGGTATATTCATCATCATGTCTTAATAAAAATCATAATAAATAAAAATAAACTTCTGGATTAAAAAGTATAACGAATCAGATATTAAATAAAATAGTTTAATTTTTGTGGAAGTTTTTCAGTTTATAAATTGCAAGCATCTTCCAAAAGGCAACATATGTTACAGAAAACTTTGAGGAGGGAAAAGAATACTAAATACAAAAGTACTGCCAAATTCAATTCCAATTACTAATAAAATTGCTCTATTTATTCATGCCTGTTAACGACTACAAACTTCTTACCTCATCTGTGAATTTAAAAAACCACCTACATGTCCCTGTATTATTCGAGAGGTCCCTTTCCTCTACTCTCCCTCTCTCTTTCTCCTCTGCAAAAAGCGACCGGGTCGGTTCCTCTCATTCTCTCTTTCGGATGCTTTCGCGCTGCCGCGGCGCAGGCGTTGTTTAAGGCATCGTTCACACGACGCGGCGAATAAATTCTCTTTCTCCTCTGTCCCTCTTTCTCTCAGCCGGCGCTGAAGAGAGAGGAATTTTCGGCGCGACGAAAGTAGCCGCTGCCGCCGACGCCACGTGCGGGCAGGTGAACGCGCGCGCGAGTGAAAGAAGAGAGGGAGGAAGAGAGAAAGCTCGCTCTCGACGTGCGTGTCCTCTTCCCGGAATTCATCATGGATCGCGCGCAGGCTTCGTTCACAACTCGGAATTCGCCAAGTCGTTAGCGGACGGTTAGCTTCTTCGAGGGAGCTAACGTTGCTGTTGTGTGTGCACACGTGTCTGTGTGTGCGTATGGGGATCGTTTTGGAGGGAAAAGTACTAATTGGAGCGACGGGTCTAATGATGCCGCTAATCGTGGGTGCAAAGTGCCTATTTTTCATCGCTGCGGCTGGTTAGGGAATTTTTAGCTGCGTAGAGTGTGAGAGAGGTGCGGTGTTTCGTTTGTTTTGTTAATTGAGTGGTAAAGCTAAAATTAAATGGTAGCGTTTCGGTGTTCGGTAATGTTGAAAATCAAGGAAAAATTATCGCCAAAGATTTTGTTACCCTGGTAGAAAATTAACTATATTTCATAGCTAACGTGATAATTAAATGAAAGCATTTTTAGCCAAAATCATAATGCAAAAATAACAGTATTCATCTAAAAGTTCTACTATTACTTAAAATACCTAATTGATAAAGTATAAATGCCATTATTTATTTCGGATTGGTACATAATTATGAAATACAAGCAATGTTCGTTTTTATAGTTATAGTTTTATAGTTCGTATTTATTCGTTTTAATATTTCTACCAAGGTAATAAGTTTAGAATTTTATTTGTGTTACTGACTGATTAAGGGATTATTATACTGTAGTCGAAAATCCTACACAAAATGTTGGTATTGTTATTTATTTTTTTTAAATATAAGCCATATTTTCTCAAGTGGTCACAAATAAAATATATCAATTCGATATTTTATTAAATAACACAACCTCACTTCAAATCAACCCGACTCTACATCAGTAAATCAGCAAGATATACCAATCACAAACCTCAGAAAAAATCCACCTCCAAAGCCCTCGAATTTCCTATTATAACAAACCCACTAGCCACTCAAACCCTACATAGGTGCTCCCTATAATACACTGTCACCTCGCGCAGCCGTCATTCGTCGAAAAGTTCCTCTCGCGACAATAGCGGGCGAAAAGTATAGAGTCGTCGTCGCGTGATCCTCGCTTGCCGATTTTCGTCGTTTCGAGAAAGAGAGAGACAGAGAGACGCGTAATTTACGAGCCGAACCTCGCGCACGCGCAGCGCGAGAGAAAGATCGGCCCGTAAATCAGCAGCGCGCGCGGCTGGATAAAGTGGACGGCCCTCGCGCGTTCTTGCAAAACGAGCAAACGTGGCTGGCTGGCTGGCAGCGCCTATAGCCTCGACCTTTTTTCGGATTTTCATGGGCCTCGCCTGTTATCGCGCGTATCGCCGAGGAGTGCCAGATTAGTCAGTTTTTCGTACTCCTCTTTTTTTCATCGGTGTATGTAACATGTTAACGTTGATTTGTGGTATATATATGACAAAATTAAGGTATCGAATTTACATTAGCTCGTTCTCAGGCCAAACCTTTTTTTCCCTCCTTCGTTTTCGAAGAAACGTCACCTAACGGTTACATTTGTGAAATATCGTTGCTAAATATACGTAAAATCTTTGATTTATGGTCACTTATATGTAACGATCGTCGTGAAAGCTACTTAATTCACAATTACGTCCATCTGCACATCAACCTCATCTAAATCTACCGACCGATCATTCCATTCATCATCTACAATACCGTCACACTCGGCCCGTGAAAATTCACCGTCTCCAAGGCCACAGTTTCCCCTCCCATGTCCCCCTATATATATTCAACACTGCTTGACCATCGCCGTGTAGGCTTTCCCCCACGAGATTTTTGCAACGCCGCGGGCGCGTGCCGGGACAGGTGCTCCGGAAAAGGTGTCGCGTGCGGCAGCTGCGGCTGCTTTTCTGCATCTCCTCCTCCTTTTACGTCCACTCTGCATATTGCGAAAGCTTGTATTGGCCGAGGTCAGGTATGCGCGAGCGTAAGGGTCCAGGTGCGCGCGTCGAGGCTGCGGGTGCATTTTTACGTAGTAAGAGAGCACCCACCTTGCGATGGCGCGTGCCGCGTGGTTTTCCTCTTGGATGTATATAGGGAAATGAGCGAGGTTTTAGCGACGCGGTAGATGTGGCCTTTGTGATCGGTGTGTATACCGGCATTTTTCGGTGAGTGGACGGAGGATTTATGGCGGTCATGTGGGGTGGAGGAGAATTTTTTTGAGAGAGAACGTATGAGGATTTAGTAACTGGAGGAGTATTGAGTTGATGTGGGTTGGAGCGGGTGGTTGTAGGTCTATTATACGGGATATTTGTAAATTCGTGGTATGGATGAAAAGGACGTTAGGTTAGAAACGAATTTGTGGAGTGTTATTTGAATCCCAGAATATACCATATAGTGTAGTAATATAACTCCGTTTCCTCAAAAGGCGGCGTAAATGGTTTTAAGGTTAATGCGATATTTAATTGGCGAGAAATCGATTTTATCCCTTGTCATGTTTTTAGCTGAAAAAAATCCTACATAAATCATTAATCCCTATTAAAGTAAAAAATTCGGCGCAATGTCGGAAGTGGATAGATGATTAGTTGCGGCATATGTCTATTAACATCGCACGACAGGTGTTTTCATCAAGGATTCGAAAATTCATAAAAAGTCATAGAAAACTGGCTAATAATCCGTCTTATTTGAATTTTCATCTGCTCGGTATCATAAAATCAATCGGCACGTTTGCTGCGAAGTCCAGTTCGATCGAACCACCAGTTCGCCTTGGAAGTCTAGAAATCCATAGTGGAAAGCAATAAAGATCTTGGGGTCAGGCAGGTGTCAACTACCATATTTCAAAGACACGGTTACAATTGACTATTACGATAACTAATTTATACATTTTCAAAACGTGAACGAAGAATCCTTGAAATTATAGATTTCCAATTAGCACGCGTAATTTTCTTAATTGACTAATACCGTTCTTGTACATATTTGAAAAAGCAACAAGATAATTGTGAAATCAACCCTATCATTTTATTGAACGAAATTCGAGCTAATTTTTTGATTTACGGATTCGAGCAACGGTAAATTTTTTCGCTAAATACCAGACGCGCTTAAACAAACATAAATTAATTCCTCGGAGGAAGCGAAAAAATATATTAACCGCCTTACAGCTATAAAAAAAAAAGAAACGAGGAATGCTGCCAAGTTATACAGAACTATAAATCTTCCCTAACAAATGTATCCTCCAAAAATACAAAGACCCCGCGGTACACATTAACAAGCCATTACACCATAAAGTAAAATATTTATAAAAGCATCGCCGGGCGCTGTTCTATTCTCGATCGCTGGCCCGCCGGCGCGAATTTACAGGCGCGCGAAACGTACTAGTGAGAGGAACTATTCGCGTTTCGTCATTCAAAAAGTCGCTTTCATTCATTCAGCTAGTGGAACGCTTGGAGAAGGGGAATACACGCGAGAATGTCGGCTCGTCTTTGACTTTGATGATGAGTCGCAGTCCATATAGACCCGGCGAAATTTACGATTTTAAAAAATTAGACACATCAATGCTAAAGTGTCGGGATAAAGCATTTTCCTTTAAATACGGGCCGAAACGCGAGAGGCGACTAGATGTAAATGAAAAATGGAAAACGAGTGAGAGAGAGGAGAGATTTTGATCGTAGATTTAATTATAGATAACAAATCTTTTATAGTCGGCACGTGCGACTAATAGCGCTACTTTGCCCGATTTTTGAGATCTTTCGTTTGAAGTCGTATGGATATACATGGATACTTTGAAATGGACATTTTACACGAGAAGTTGTTTAAATGTCTGGTACAATTATAGACGACGAAGGGAAGTCGGATTTGCTAAGATTTTACACAATTTTCAGTAAGAAAACTTATGGTTTCGAAAACTTTTCCTGACGCACGAGCTTAATGCCAATGATTCACATATCACCGATCGAAATAGTTTCTAGCTATTCAATGCTAATTCTCAAAGAATAGAAGAAATGTATAAATCTAATGGAATACAACAAATTCATTGAATATATATCACGCATTAAAAGATCCACGTCACGGTCGATGTCAAATAACCATATCGGAATACAATATTAAGAATCTTTCATAATTCAGACAGTTCGTGGGTCGAGCGATTTAAAATCGTAAATAATTACGAACAATTGAATACTAAACTACCTGAAATATGGCATGTATGTCTAATTCCTCGATGTTAGGTAAGAGTCAGCGACCTCTACAATAATTGAATTAACACATACACTATACATACCGTGTCCTTGACCAGGATTAAATTACGAGCCCAGTCTAAGGAAAGTTTTACAAAGTAATTCATCTTCACTCAAAACAAGAACGTACTATACCTATAGTCTCACATCCTGAAACAAACTTTTAATTACCACCATCCTCACGTGCAAACAGAGTGAAACTCTCAAAACATCCAATTTAGGACAAAAATGTCAAGTCCAATTTCACTCTCACGGCTGTATGCTCTTCTACACACAATTTCACAGAGAGGCTCGACCCCCGGAGGAAGAAAAAAACGCGGCGTAACAGAGACAGCGAAACACGTTTGCGAAACGCGGAATATCAACGCTTTTATATACCGAGCATATGTATATATATATACGCATGCGTGTATATTCATGAGAGGCCACGTGGAGGCTACTCGCGGCAGGTTCGCGTCCGAGTCGTTGCTCGCCACTCGCCCCGGCTCATGTAACGCTCGCGTACACACATACATGTATACGTATATCTATAACTATATACACGCGCGGCTATTTGAAGGTCCCGCGCGGCCTTCGTCGGCTTTTCGGCGGAATGCGGTATCCCCGCGGCTGCGTGCTCCTTCTCTCTCTCTCTCTTTCTATCTTTTTTTCTTCTATTCGCCGCGGCTTTAAAAAGTTTGTCGCCGCTAGCGTGTATGGTACGCATACTAGTCTAGGATGACAAGGCGCGTTTTCTAATGGCAAAGCGGAGTGGGGAGCGCGATACCAGTGTGTCGGTGCTGATATATACTTGGAGGCGGTTTCGCGCGATGATAAAAACTACATGGTCGGTAGTTCGGTGGCACGATTGTCGCGAGAAAAAAAAGTAAAAGAGCCTGATGGCCTTCGTGGAAGAGGCGAAAAAATTCGGTGGTTGGGAAGTGTGCGTGAAGTTTCGTGACGCTAGGTGGCGCGCGAGGTTAATAGCGTAACACTCATAAAAAAGTTTGCTGCGAACACTATTGTTTTTCAATAAAATTATTAACGATGCTCTGTATCTTGAATCTTGTTATCGGTACATTTACACATTAAGAAATGTAAGGAACTTTAACTTGTATTGTTATCCTATCTTTAAAAAAATGATGGATTTGTTGTGATATCTTTTTATCCGTGATTTAAGTGGTGGGTGTAATGGATTGCTAGGTTACAAAAACAAAAGTGGTGCGAAGTTCGGCTCTAATTATGGCGTGCGAGGCGCGCTTAGAGATGGATAGTACTTAAAAATGGTATAACTTAAAGATGGATAGTAGTTAAAAATTCATTTGACAACACGCCCATAGTTGACGCATCAGATACACTAACAGTACTGTCGCGTTTTAACAACCAACTAAACCACAACAGCATAACCAGCGTTGACATTGTTGAAAGGTTACATCAGTTTTTCTTTTTTTTTGTTCAAAGAATCTCCGCCGCTACACACATCCTGGACGTTCAATTAAATCGCAACCACATCGATACATATTTATCGAAATCATAACGAATTCCCGCGGCGCGGCCCCACCTTCCCCCGATGAATTATTCGCCTTATTCTTGGGAAGCGGGACGGGAATCGCCGGCCGACCGGCGGCCGCTCGGCGCTATGGGTTACGTAACGGCCGATAATGCGCGAGCTCGCCTGACGTCTGATTTTATACACGCGTTTTCTTCTCGACTCGCATTGTGTTCTATACACGCGAGCGCGCGCTTTAACTGTTTTTCACTCGTTTTTATTGGTACTTCGATCCGCGCAAGGCGTGCTATTATCTTGTCTTCGAGTAAATCAGAAACGCGTGTATTTTTTGTAAGTGTGTTTGCTAGTGATGTTAGGTGGTAAACGGTGTTGCGATTGTTGCTCGGCGCCTAGAGGGATATTTTTAGGTTTTAAGTGTGAGGATTGAAAATATTTATGCGATTAATAAAAATGAGAGTTAATGAGGTTATTAATTTTCTATTTACCGTGTGGAAATGTGCTTTGTAATTTTTAATCAGCTATTTTTGTACGACCTTTGCGGAACGTATATAGTAATTGTTTTGTATTCCATCACAATGGGTGTTACGTTAGTAATCAAAAGTGAAACTGATACTTTCTCATTAAACTAACTTATATTGAAAAATTAATTCTCTTTTAGCGTTTAAAAAAGATGATATATTATTCTATTAATATTATAATGAAGTTTCAATTTTCATCATTATTAATTACGCGAAATTTAAAAATAATTGAAATTTGACCCGAGGTTACAGCCTTATCCCACACAGTAATCGCACGCGCACACCTCTTGTCCGTGCAGCTCATTTTTCAAAACCGCACATATTCCCCATTTCGCGTGAAAAAACATAATAAATAGCCCCATTAGAATTTAATCGTTCATCCCTTATCGATTTTTCAGGCTCGATGTTTCGCATTAAAAATCCAGAAATTTATCAACATCCGATTCAATATTCGGCTACGGCAGATTTATAGAAGAAATCAATCAAGTGCGGTGCCCCGGTGCATGGTGTATTCCCACTCGATCATCGTGCGCGCACACACAAGCTTTTTAATTAAAGGTTTCGTTGGCGAAAATTCACGTAATAAGCCTAAAATCCGCCTTTGATAAATGCTCAGTCATTTACTCGGCTTGGGTTTACCTCGAGGGGTACCCATTTCGTATACAATCTTCGACAAAAGTCAGACCCACTTTTGCACACTACTGTTTATATATCCGTGCAGAACCCTCAAACGCTTTTAATAGTTTAATCTAACTTTTCTTCCTCCAAACAATATTAACATTCCTTTAATACACTACATAAACTTCACCACACACTCCGCTCATTTTAATTCCACCGACCATATAATAAATAAACAATTCGTTCCTAATTCACTCCGGATTCTCCCTTATTAGCCGCAATTAAAAATTCCTTTCCGTAACTCCCAACCCTAATACCCCCCTGTCACTGTAACAAATTTTTATCGCACCATTTACACCGCCCCTACGAATCACCCAATCCTTCAAAACCTCCTCCTCCTCCTCCTCCCAATTAATACGTACCCTATAAAAATTATTCCCCGTAATTACACATCAAAATCGACTCTGGCCCTCGCCAATAAGACTCGCTGCCAGTGTGAATAACGCGCTCGCTGCATGTATGACGCGAGCAGTGCAGAGAGAGAGAGAGGGGCAACGCCCCGCGGAGGAATTCGCGCTTTCCCACGCGAGTAGTGTACACTCGCTGCGAATCGCTCGCGCGTGTGCTTCGGGATTTCCCCAAAAAATCCCTCGGGTAGTTTCTAAAACGGCCGGTCGCCACCGCCGCCGCCTGCGGCTTTATCAGATATCTCGGGCGGCTTTTACCGTCTCTGCCCCCCTCTCTGTAATAAAGTAGGTAGCAGGTTTTTCGGGGCCAGGAGAGAGAGAGAGAGAGAGGGACACGCCCAGCGAGCGCGGATCCTTTCACGCTGCTGCTCCTGCGTGCGATCTCTTTGCTCTCTTCCCTTCTTGAGCTTTCTCATCTCTCCCGCGAATTGCCCCGGCCAATTCGCCGTCTCCTTCTTCTCCTTCTTCATCGTCGTCGTGGTCGTCTTCTTCTGCACTTAAGTTCGGGTTATCTCTCCTTTTCTCCGGCTCTCTCTCTCTCTTTCTCCCTGGCAGCGTTTTTCCTTTTTCGACGCGCTGCACACACGGTAGATAGAAGGAGAGAGAGAGAGAGAGGGGCAACATTGTTAGGCCAGTGGTGGGGAATTGTTAAATTTCCGACGGCGCCTTGGGTATTTCATCTGCGCCGCTGTCGCCTCAGCTCTCGCGCGCGCCCTGACACTTTCGTGCCTGATCACCATGCTTTTCTTTTTGCCGCGCTTCTGCGCGTCAGCGAGAGAGCAGGTTTTCTCACGAGGCTTGTCAGTGGGAGGCATTCGCAATTTTTTATCCGCCTCGTTGCAGGGGACGACGGACCGTGAAAAAATATATGCTAATTTTTTGCCGACGCCCGAGAGCGCCAAAGATTTTTTGGCCTTCGAGCGCCGCGCTCGCTGTGTGTAAAAGCCGAGAGGATGCAGGCGAGAGGGATGTGTAGTGGGTATATAGTCTTCTTTTTTCGGTGTTGGATCTTTTGAGGTAATGATTACGTGCACGAAAAAGAGAAGCGCGCTGCGTGGATCGTACAGGAGAG
>JAPYZO010001525.1:0-17975 GCA_030522905.1 Torymus flavipes
AATAATGGTCCACTTAAGTCACACGTATCGTAATGTACTATTATATAATCGAAAAAAGTAATCATTGAAAAATTCCGCTATAATAAACTGAATACTGTATATTACATAAACAGGACTTATTTTTTGAATGCCAGTATATGACTTCCAAGGGATTCTTTCCTCCAAAGTCATTAAAAATGTTCGTATTACCTCGTAATTAACGTATTCCTGATATCAGGTTGTACGAACTTCACAATTTCTCAGCACAATTGCTTTAGCTTTACTACACCTCTGCACTATCCAGCTAAACCGTTAACAAAAACGCATCTCTTACATGCAACACTCGACCCTACCCAACCTACTCATACATTCCCCCACCTGACGGGCTTCGCCGAGGACCGTCTTCGCCAGGTGAAACCGGAGAGCACGATACTGCGTATAGCGCGACCTGTGCTGCCACGAAGCATGCTCGCGCCGAGTGAGCGCCGTGAGCTTGACGGCGACCTGGACGACTGGCTGCGCGAAATGCGGACTCGCGAGCGCGACCTAGGCGACGAGAAAGTGGCCGGTGGCAGTGACCAAGCCCTGCCACAACCTGCTGTCAGGATCGTGGCAAGTGCTAGTGAGGTGAGTGTGATAGGGATTTGGGTAGGAAGGTACCTAGGTATCGCGCAGGTATATACGGTGCGCTCGGCTTGATGTGTGGATGGTGTTGGTCTGATGGTCAGGTGTTTGCGATGTTTATCCTATATCGTTTAGAGTGTATTCTTGATCGGATATCCCATATTGTATTTTTAAATTTAATCACGCTGTGATATTATTGTTCAAGTTCAAGGTTCTTGAGGTAATCATGTTTAGGTATTAAAGTGCGTATACTATTATATGACTATTTTCAGTGGTATGAATTTATTAAATTATTGTGATCCGTGCAAAATGCTTTTTCGGTATAAGATTTACGCAGAAAGTGAAAAAAAGCCAGTACCTAAAATAATGAAAAATTAGTTTAGGACTGGTATATCTGAAACTAAGCATTCTATTTCTAGCACATTATTGCCCTATATAAGCACGCTATTGCTACGTTTTGCTACTTTTTTTTTTAATTTAAGGTGTTTCAAAAAATAAGAATTAAGAAACCTAATAACAGAAATGCATTTTTTGTGAATTTAGAGATAGTGATCTGTTATCGGTGAGATAAAAACGTGATTATACAGTATACATATAGCAATTATATTTAATAATAAGCCAACGTCGATTGACCTTACGTTAGAACTATTGCACATGCATATGCAACCTCGCATACAATCCATTCGTTCGAAATCAACCTCAGCCACAGAAATTCCTCCCCACACACTAACATCAGATTTTACTGTTCTCCAATCCCCAAAGCCATCAACGACATCATCGCAAAGCAAAGCCAAGCGTTTGACCTCAAGCGATTACGCGGGCTGGGACAAGTACGACGCGGACACCGAACTCAGTCGCATCGAGTTGGACGACGAGCGCCGAAAGGTCGAAGCGAAGCGGCACCAGGAGCAACGGAAAGCTGAGCTGGCCAAGACCCGGAAAGAAACAATCATTGAAAAATGTAAGTAAGCTATATAAGACAATGACTGTAATAATCGATAAAACGATGAAGGAATTTCATTGCAGCCCTGCTGACGGGCACGGAGCTCAGTGTGCTAGCGGTACGGGAGCGCGAGAAGGGCAACGAGGCGTTCCGCGCTGGGGATTATGCGGAGGCGCTGCAGCTCTACGGGGCGAGCATCGCGCTCGACTGTGATATTCACGCCTACAACAATCGCGCCATGACTCGTGAGTGTTTTACTTATTGTTTGAATTATTGTTTTGGATGTAGTGTAAGTTTTATTATCGGAAGGAACGCTAGTTTCTTGAAATACGACATGGCCGTTGGTACTTTCTAATATTCATATAAATGTTTTATAAATATTATGTTGGGCATCGCTATGTTTATTATTTGTAAAGAGATTATTGAAAAACGGAACTTTTTCTTTCCTTAGTGCTCAATTTTATATTTATATACCCTCATTTCGTGGCTCAGACCGCATCGATGTATATATTTAAATACTCTACGGCTGACGAAAACCAGGTATTTCCACTTACGCAAGCATACTAAAACGGATGGGTTTCTTTCGCTGCTATTCACAATATATTAATTTATAAAGACGGGTAAAGCTTGTATAAGTTTGTGTAACCCTCTCGTGTATATTATAATTTAAAGATATCAGTGATAGATATTTATATTCTTTTTTACATTTATTTACATGTTAAGATAAAGCGGATATCCATGGCCGACCCGCGAGGATAATATAAAATATTCGAGGTATCTGTAAAACTAAAGTGAACGTGAAGAATTCATTAAAATTTCCGTATTAATAAATTATTTATATACGTATAAAAAATTTTTAAAAAGTAATCTTTTTTCAGTTTAATTACAAATCGACGCATGGAACATTGATTTTGCTACTTTCATTCTACTTATATTCTGCACGCACATTTTTTCTATCGATCTAATAGTAAATTATTTTCTATTTTGCATAATTTGACGGATTATATAATAGCGCTAGTTTTGTACATTTAGCTAGATTATATAGTTTTATAAAACTCCCTACATCAGACTTTCATCACAGCAGAAAAAATTAATAATAATATTTTATTATAGACTGCACATAAAATTACTTTACTGTAAAAAAGCCTGATATTAAAAATATTATTAAAATTATTCTTTCGTATAATCTTCCTTTTTAAAAATATATAAACTTAATTTAAAGATAATAAACTTGTATAAAGATAATTAACACTGCACAATAAGCGTAAAATAACTTGTTTATCAATCGAATAAGTACACGAACTTTCTTCTTCAGACATCAAACTAAAGAATTACGACAAGGCGATAACGGACTGCAACTCAGTTCTGAACGTCGACTGCTCGAACGTCAAGGCGCTTCTGCGTCGCGCTCTCGCCTTTGATCATCTTGACAAGAGCAACGAGGTAAGTTCAACACTCTTGTGATTTTATATATCTATATATACTTGTTGCATAACATCGTCAACGTCGTTTCAGGCATTGAGAGACTACGAGGCTGTTCTTAGGATAGACCCGACGAATAGTTTGGCCATTTCGGCGGTGAACAGATTAAGGAGGGACGAGGATGCGAAGACAGTGAGGTATGATTCAGCGAGTTCTGCGATACTTGAGGGAGTGTTTAATCGGTGCTGAACTTTGTTGCAGGTTGACGATAGAAGAGATATACGACGAGTGAGAAAATAATTTTGTTTGTATAATGATTTTGTCTTGAAATTCGTCTCAATAAAGTATAGTTGTTAAGCTTGTATAAAAACTTATTGTTTTATTTATTTATTTTTTTGACAGATCAAGTGTGGTGGCGAAGTTTAAAAAAAATTTAATATTTCCCTGGTAGAAATGTTATAACGATAAGTTGGCTATTTTTTAGTTTGTTACATTGTTTATTATTTCATAGTTGTGTACCAGTCGGAAATAAATTATGGCACTTCATAAAATGGGTATTTTGAGTAAAATAAAACTTTTAGATTAATTATATTATTTTTGTATCATGACTTTGGCTAAAAATGCCTCCATTCAATTAACTCGTTAACTATAAAATATGATTAATTTTTTACCAGGGTTTTCACTATTTTTACGTATTTCTGTTTAAGCAAAATAGATGTTTTTTATTGTCTGCGAATATAGGAAATTCATTAAAAGAATTTTTAATCATAATAATTATGTGCTGGGACTTGAAAAAGTTTTTGAAACAATTTATAGTACATATAATATACATGTTAAAGATTGAAAAAACTGATGTACCTGAGCTAAATTTAAGTCCATCTTTTACATATGAAGTCAAAACGACAAGCACTCCATATTATATAAAGATAGTTTTCATGCTGCAATTTGTTTTACCCATTTAAAAAGTTGAAGACTTTAAAGCTCTGTTTTACCTTAAAGCGCTGGGAAAATTATATGTCGACGAAATCTAGACAATAACACGTCACATAAGGCAAGTTCAGTTATATCTCAAAGTTCATAATCTTTGAAAGATTTATGATTTAAGAGTAAGGAATTCGTGGGCATTTAATACAAGAGTCCATACAACACCTCGACGAATAAATAGTTTGTCAATTTCCAATAATTTATTCTATCGAACTTGTTTGGTCCCCATTTCCGCGAACAATGCAACGTCGGACTCGATTCGATTTTAGATTAGATGCTCTCGGGCCGTCAACCCGCGCAAGCGCGAAGCGGAACGTTCTGAGGGGATAACAGTTATCAAGCGAGTGAGTCGGTATTGCGTATAGCACCTAACCAGGCGGACCATCTACGGGAAGTTAACAGTTATAGCTTGCAACATACCACGTAACGTGTTTTAGGGATCGTGGGTGCGATAGATAAAATTAAAATGCAACACAGTTATTTTATTCTGATATGACATGAAAAATATCTGAATTTTAAGAAAAAATAAGATTTTATTATAATGTTTTATAATAATGTCCAAATGAAACTCGTCTCATTTTAGAAATATTTTATTATTTTTAGTATTTATATGTTTACAAATGTTTTTTTTACAATAGTTTACAAATCTATTTACATTTCAGAGTGACAAAAAGAATTGACAATAACTTCTAATGAAAAAAATTCGTTTGGTACATATTGCGTAAATTAATACAGGTATAATTTACAGTTTTATCATTGTGCGGCCATAAATGTTTCAAGTTTATTTGTTGTAAATTTATCGTACAATAATTGTATGTATATTTATAAGAACAATATATCGCGTTATAAACCAAATTCAGATAATCTCAGCTATTTTACCATGAAAATTTCATAATATTCTTTCATGTAAAATTCAACAGGTGCTATCGCTGATATACAAACATTATCATACAAAACAATATTAAATCTGTATTATTTTCATTGTGTTTAAACTGAAACATTTAAAGTTATAATTATTCTTATCTTACTCTTTAATTGTGAAGACATATTGTTTTGGTATGAGATTCTCAAGTCTCGTGTCATAGAAGATTATATGTGTCATTGACAATTGCAAATTATTGTTGTATTCTTAAGAAAATATGCTTATATCCAATTTATTTTAAAATTTGAATATGCAAAAGTAAGTCTTAATTTAAAAATATACCATTTAAAATTTTCATACGGCTATTGTCGGTATTTAATTCAATATTTATTTTACTAAATTTATGAATTTAATAAATTATAAACTAGCTGCCGAAGAAACTTTGTCATGAACCATCGAAAATTCCATATAAGACAAATTTTTCCGGCAGCTAAGAGTTTGAACCTATTAATATATTTTTGTTATAAAGATACTTTGTTGTTATGATGCAAAAGTTCGTAGGCTTATGTAAAAAATCTTAACTTGTCTTAAGAACAAAAATGAAATAGACTAGTATATATTTATATGAGCAAATCCATGAAATTTTTTACTTTTGTGTGACTATTTTTTTAAAAATATTTTACTGCTGTTATTCAAATGCATGTAAACGGGACAAGGTCTAACATCTTTAATTTTGATGTACAAAACCAGTCCTGTAATTTTTTTTAGTGTGCCACGCACGTCACAATGCAGGGATGCATAAAACTGTCAAAAAAATACCCTTTTGAAACAGGAACCTTTTTTGACGGTTTTGTGCATCCCTGCATTGTGCCGTGCGTGGCACACTAAAATAAATTACAGGACTGGTTTTCTACATATAAATTGAAGATGTTACACCCTGTCTCGTTTATATGCTTAGCCCGGCATTTAAATAGCAGCAGTAAATTACTTAAGAAAAAGTCACACAAAAGTTAAAAGTTTCATAGATCTGCCCAGATGTATTATGTATGTCCTTTATTTTGTCGGTATATTCTTGTTCCTCGTACATATAGATATAGAAATCCATGTAATTTATGTTATTTCAATATATTTCTTTTTTCATGCCGAGGCCTATACTGGCAAATTAAATTGTACAAAATCTAAATTGTACTGTTTTATTTCTCTTCAATTAAGGGTGGATATAAACATGTGATAAATAAATCTAGTAAATCTGCAATATATATTTTTTATTAACTATAGTTTGATAAAAAATTCTCGAAAATTATTTTTGGCTTTATAGGTAGTTATCTATTGTTATAAAATTATTGGCTTAGTAGGTATTATACGATCATCAAATTATTCCTTGGGGACTTATATATAATATTTATGTATAATTTTACGTAATTCCTTCAGTTACTGTCAGTTAACTTATTATACTTACAGATTATTACATTATTGACAATAAAAAGTCAACATTTTCAATTAAATTTAAATGTTACGTAAAAAAATAATTAATATTTTTATATAAGCTCGATATTTATGTTTGTTTAGTAAATACATATTTGTATTTCTATTTTTAACGAAGTCAAGTTCTGAATGAACAATGATTACACTGATTTTAAGCATGTCCTTAAGAAAAATTTACAGTGTTGGTGTACGAAAATAGAACGAATATTTTTCTACTTTCTTAGTGAAGTGATACTTCGTATCAATATTATATGCTTTTATTAGCGCAACTTTTAATTTTATGACATTTCATAATGATGATTTTTATATGAATATTTCGTAAATATTCCTTAAAAACTTCACATTCTTAATAATAGACAGAAAAGAAATAAAAATGTGTATTTACGGAGATCTTTCGTATTCTACAATGAACTATCTATTTACACTTTCATATGTTTAATGCAAATTTCTATTTTATATTTCTGTGGTTAGTATTAATTATGTTGTTTATGTAATTTAACAACAATCAAGAATGTACTCGTTCTTTCTCTTGCATATTTCTTACATGAAATTTGCAGAAAATCTATAGATTATGTAATATCTCGCGTAAGACTCAATATGATGACTAATTGAATTTTTCGCTTAATTATTTTGTTACAACATTTTACATATAAAGTTTTATATTTAAACGGTATCTTACAAATCTTTTACTATTTCATTTTCTTATAGTTTCCTAAAAAAATTACTTAAACACAAAATGTTTTCAATGTCGTTTGTCACTTGTAAAAATTTGTGCCTGGATACCGATGACAGTCATATCAATCCACTTCTTACGATAAATGTAATTGATAAATGATAGGTATATTAAAATAAATGAAAAACCAAGAAATGATTTAAATGAAAAAAATAGATTTTTTATATTTTTTGTAAATTTTTTTATCTAAACTTAGTGCACAAAGTTCTTATCTGTCAAAAATAATTCATTGAATCCCATAAAAACTGTTGAGCAGAGCATGTATAGAGGAGTATGAAACAGTTGTATAAATATTAAATTATTTATGAATTTGAAATAAGTATGAAAATTTTGTGAATTATTTAAATATTCTGCCAAGATTGCCCTAAGAAGACAATCCAATATCAAGAGAATGTCGTAACTTATCGATATTCTAGTATCTTTCGTTATTTATTTTCAACTTCTTTTTTACTAATTTTTCTTGTCATCTTTTATTGCTATTTAATTCGTTATAGGCAAAGGATGATTGCTATAATTTCAAATAATAAGAAAACAAAAATGAAAAAACTTCAAATTTTATGTAGGTATCTGTAATCGGTTCAAAAATCCTCTTAAAAGGGCTACTAATAGATGGATGTCTCATTGAACCATACAGCTAGGTGCAGGTACATCCAGAGGACATTGATTCGTGTGGAACATGCCTCCTCAGATTTAAAATCCTGCAATCCCGTTGGACAATTCCAATGTAAGGTTAATGGCTACACTCAAATTGACCAATGGGATTATAGGATTTTGAAACTGAGGGGGCACGTTCCACGCAAATCAATGTCCACTGGGTGTACATTCATCTACTTATACAACTCTTAAAGTATCAAGGACATCTATATTTGAAGATATTAAAAGTAAATACAAAATGAAATCGTTTAAAAAATTTCAACATCCTGCATAAAAACGTGGGTTTTATTATCAACTTTCACGTTTGAAGGTTGGTAAGTCTCTATCTTAGAATTCGTTAGTATTCCAAAGCATTCAGAATAGTGGTCAAATAAAGCTTACCAACCTCTGTTGGTAGCAATGTCTCCAAAACCCAAAGAAAGTCGAGGAATTCATTTTATGTGCCACTTCAATATGTTACAAACAGTCAAAATAAATTTTTCCAAAATAAAAAAATGTATCAAGAGCTATTATAAACAAATATCTTCACTATATTATTAGGTACATGGTGCCCTGTATTTACCAAAGAAGTTCTTTACCCAGTTTTTTTTTTATTAACTCGCATAGTTTCGTGGCGAACCTCCCAAACTGTTCAAATCGATTTACACTGACACCATATCACTTTTACCTAAATTGAAAACTGTCAATTTCGGCACCCAGCACTACCCTTTAGTCCTTCATCAAAATATCCTCAACGTCTTCCACAATCATGATCCACTAGAGCCTCTCGGAAGCAGGGACTTCAATAATGCTACCGATCCCCATGACCTTGGCACCTCCATTGTTGCTACGACAACCGCCCAATCTGTCTTGTAGCGCCTCGAGTGACTTACACGCCCCCTTTGAGGTGCAGTTGCCACCACTGCCGCGTTCGGCGCTTCCCGTTGCGCCAGGGTTACCAACACCTGCGACCGTTGCAGCGTTGTTTGCAGCGCCCCGCCGCCAGAACTTGGCAAAGCACGACCGGAAGTTCTCCGAAAGGACACCGTAGAGGACTGGGTTGACGACCGTGTTGAACTGCGCCACCACGAGCGTCCAGATGAAGTGGTGCGATCTGAAAAGATATTCAGATTTTGGTTTATACTTTTTGTTTTCAGATTGGTATATAGTTTGATACTGGATAAGAAGATTTTAAGCGTGATAGGTAAATAGACCAACTTTTGGTAATAGGTCCATAAAGGTACGGTGAGTTTCAGAACGTGTCGGTTCGAATTCCGAACTTTTTCTGATTTTGGAATCAAACCTTTCGAATCTTTGTGTAATTTTAACCTGGGAATAATTGAACTTATTTAATTAGATATAGTCTTAAGTTTAAACTAATTTATTCAAGAAGTAAGCGTGTAAGGAGTTGATCATCTTTACTTGAAAATTCATGTTGGAATTTGTCATATTTATAGGTTGTTATAATTTTAGAACAACAGTTAATTTTTGTGAAATTGTCTTTATCTTTATCGGATTCTTAGATACTATAAAATATTTAGAAGTTCACTCACAATATTAGTCTAAATTCTTTAGTTAATTCAGCAGTCATTTCTACAGACAATTATTCCGTAAGAAATTCTATACTAATAAATTTTGACATGTTTATCTATGATAATTCTTACCTAATACTTAGGTTTCAATACTACCTTGCTTTATTTGGGGTTATAAATAATGTAAGGAACTGATACATACGCTATTAAATTCAGAAAAACAAAAAATGAAATATTAAAACTTTTGGACTGTTACGAATTCTGAATTTAAATAAGTTTTTATGATATTTTTACATCTGTTAATATTTTTTATCATGAAAAATTGAAGTTTATTAAAAACTTTTGATATCAATCAAAATTTCTCAGAATCGGGTAACAAAAGAAATAACGAACTTGTCAAGTAACTAATAAGATACAACAAGTGACATAAAAAAATTATTCAAAAGAAATGGCACGATGTAAAGTTTGCAGAGTGTATATGAATAATTCATAAGTTCATTTCCATGTCTAGTCGGTATTCTCGACTCTGAATGAGAAATCTCGACTAACATCTAGGTTATCGATAAATATGAAGAACTAATGGTATCATCGAGGTCCTTAAAATTAATTTATAGAGCTATTTACTCTGATAATTTAAAGCATACTTCCGATATTAATCATGAAAATACGTTTCAATCGTGTATATAAAGACGTAATAGCAACATTTTTCAATTTAAAATAATAAGAAATGATGATTTATGTCTGAATAGATTACATTATATAACCATTAGTAATTATTGCATAATAAAAGAATCTTCAGCTTATACTCATACATTTACTCACTTTCTATTTTTGAGATTCTTATACTCGACTACATTAAATGTTTAATCAAATAGCTTAAATATATTTAGAACAAAATTCTAAAATTAACAAACATATAACGAAGATTGTTCCCGATGAAACGAGGGTGCGAGTTATTTCGATTACAACTGCGAAATGGTACCTTATGAATCGGTAATTCGACGATTATAGAAATGATCAATGCAGATACGGAAATAATTCCGACGGTTTTCTGAGCTAAATCGAGAAATAAAGTCACAATAAATAACTTTTTTTTTGCTAATTTTTTAATTCTTTTTAATTTTACTAACTCAATTTTGAAAGGTAAGACAAAAAACTGCGAATTTAATTAAAAGTTAGTAACAAGAAAAGATAATGAGATAAACAAAGTGAAACTCGTTATAAGTTTAGAAAATTAAATCCTAAATAAGTACACTATTTTATAAAAAACGAATGTCGCTTAGTTATAGTGTTTTTTTATTTTTTTTTTAAAGAAAAATACCTGTCTGACGTATTTTAAAAAGTCAATAATTATGAAGAGCTGTTAACATATTAAAACCTTGATTATTTTTAAAAATTATAAAAGGTGAAGACCAAGACCAGCAATGAAAATTTTCAATCAATTCACTGTTTTGTTATCCTTATATCGACAACAAACGTAGGATTTCCCTTTACAGGATTAGCCGTCCTTGATAGGCGACGCATTTTTACTCAATTAGTTAGCCACTCGCATATAAATAGACGCGCAGATATGCGCGAACAGGGTACAAATATACCGGGTGTGAACTTTTTCACAATCTTTTTTTTCATGAATGAAGGAGTGGTAGTTATTATTATCTTGCGTGAGTCATGTTTTAGAGGAAAAAAAGCTGTTTTTATCGGGGCTTGTTAGCACCGTATGATAATTCATTGTGATACTGAAATGTTTCGCGGAAACGTTCTAAATATATAAATAGCTCTGCAATCAGTCTAAATGTTTTGGCATCACGATATGAATGAATTTAAAAAAGTGTGTCTAATGTGTATTATTAATTATACCATTCTGAACGGCAGCTTCAATTTAATACCGAACATATAAATTTTACGATGTTTTAAAAGTTTTCCATCAATTTTTATTATTATTAAGAAAAGTTTACGTTTGAAGATAATAAACGTGTTATTTCTTCGATGAAAGAGACCGAGAAAACGGACCACTCATTTTCAGTGCCTCCGTTGATATTGTTGCAATTCACTCCTGAAAATAAGATATCCTTCACAATCGTGAAGAATTGAGAATAAAAGAATGATATAGCCGAATGAAAGGGATATTTTTACGACTGTAGATGACTTTATCGATCCGAGCACGAGTCAATTTTCTTACCTCTCTATCTGTTCTTACATAAGCGTCCTATTAGAAGAAAATGTATTTTCCCCGTCTACTTAAAGTGAATTGTGGAAAATCCATCTGTGAATTCGACGAAATGACTCGTCTTTCGTGTTAATTAACTTCTGTGTCAACGTAACCGACGGTTAATAAAGTTTCAAATTGCTCGTTTAACATTAATTGTTCAACCGTGAGCGCAAAATTCTAGTGATAATGATTTCTAGAAAAATATGTGAATACTCGGAACAAGTGTCCCTTGTGATTTTATTCAATTGAAGTTTACATAACTGTGTTTAAATTTTATTGAAATATCTTTTAAGGAAGGAAAGTAAAGAATTCATAGGCTGTTGGACAAAATTAAATTCAACACTTTCTTCGCTTTATCTCCACTCCATCAAATCGCGAATTTTTATGCACGGCCGGTACTTCTCCAAAGTTTTCAGCAGCAAATCCTCCAATAAATTTCCCCCCCGCGTGCCGGACTCAAAGCCTTAATCTTGGGATTACAAGCCTTTTGCTTTATCTCTCGTATTGATTCGCGTATGCTCTAGTGTTATGATGCACCATCGCCTTTTTTTTACGTCTTGCGCCAAACTCTGATGGTTTTGCGTAAATAAAACGATTGGGGTAGTAAAATTTTACGCGGAAGGTATTGCATTTTGATAGAGGTTCATAAATTTCGTTTTGTGCATTTTTTTTTGTGGAAAAGGTTTTAGTAACTCGTGACTTTTACTATTCTAAGAAACTTTCTAGTTAGATTAATTGTCATATCAAGTACATATGAAAGTTATTAGTCAAAATAACATTTGTGATTGATTATAGAATGAGATTTCGACTACAATAGAATTAGAGACATATTATCTGCTATCAACTGAAAGAATACCGTGTACATAAAAATTAGCCAGATGTAGCAAAATATTTATTTAGGTGCGACAATTAAGAATGTTTTTTTAGCCTGTACACAATCACGGTACCCAACTAATCGAGGGCGACATTTTTCATTATTCTTCTCCGTCGGTAGAGCAAATAATTGCATCAGATTATCGATTACAAAAGTATATTTGCCCTGCGCATTAGATATCCGAAGAAAACGATAGACACCGATCCACACTATACGTTTACCCAAGCTCAATCAACATAAACTTTGTATTCGCTGCCGTGTGTTTACCCACACTCGTACAACTTCGTACATTCTTCTCGTGCGTGTGATGTGTAACTTAGTATGGCCTCCCCTCGCCATCGCGAATGCTTAGCATACAATCAAGACAAACTTTGGTATCTAACGCACACTTGACTTTGTTTGCATTTGAATACGCGTAATCCATTTTTTATATGCTAACAAGTGCGCGTGGTCCGGCAGACCGTGACGGATTTCGTTGAAAAGTATGAGATTCGAGTGTCGATGTGGTTAATCGATAAATGCGATAGGGCTTTGATTTTTAAGTATGAATTATTACCTAATTTATTGGCATTATAAGTGTGTGTACACGAAGAATGATAATAGTTTTTTTGTAAGCACGATTAGATTTTTTATTTGTGCTATACAAACGAACGGTATTGAGTCAAATACTATAGCACAAAAAGACGTTTATTTGAGAGTTTATCGCAAGATCAATATTAATTTAGCATTTCAAAACTAAAATCATTCGATCGATTTGTATAATAAATGATTCTTTATTATTTCTGAGGCATGAGCAATCAATCGACATTAAATATCTCATAATTAGTATGTCTAAAGTAAATTTGATGCATTCCATAAGTTTATGAAACTTTAGAGTTCAAAATTCTGCACCAATGAGCAAGAAATGTTTAGACTACGATGATATCTGACGATATCTCATAAATTTATGTTCCTAAGATAAAAATAGCATGTAGCGGATTCCTTAAAATACTGACAGCTGATGCATTGCCTTTCTTATAAATGTCCTGTTTATAGATTCTAATCTGATTCAACCTTTTTAAACAATGTCACGAGATAAAAAGAGTGATATAAATTAGTGTTTCTAATAAAAGATTAAAACACGTTCATTTCAATATATCCGTACTTTATAAATTAATGTTCAATCAATTAATATAATAGTTATAATTCAAAAACCGAAAGTAAAATAAAAACTGATCAACCTGATAGATATTTATTATCCCAAATCTTTCACGCAAAAATAATAAAAAACGAACTTCCAGTTCACTCAGTTAAGACATAAATTTCACACCAAATTTCCTCTCCAAAACACCCACAACAAAAACTTCGCATACACACTCGCTTACTTCAAAAAGAACTCAGTGTCTTCGGTGGGCCTGCGTCCGTCGAGATAAATCAGCAGCATGAGGACAGTGATGGGCAGCCACATGACGAGCACCGCGACGACGTTAAGTAGCAGTATGCGAACGACGCGCAGATGCTTATGCAGCCGTACCTCCTCGTGCTGGGACAGGCTACCAGCGCGGTTGGGACGACCGAATCCCACGGCACCGCCCGTCATCGAGGCCGAAGACAGCTTACGGCCGGCCCAGGGGACTAGTGTGCCGACGACGGATAGCTCCGAGTCCCGACGACGCGTATGGTCCGGTTCCAGGCCCTGTGGATAATTCTGGTTGTGAGATGTTAATAGAAATGCAAAGACTTGAATTTTAAGGAAACATTTAACGGTTATATCCTGCTTTACCGACACCAGATTATTTGAACAAAACAAATTTGTAAACGTTTATACGTTTTATTGTTAAGAATATGTAAAAGTTATTTTCTCCATCCAAGTGTGAATAATATTAAAGATTGACGTCAAAAAATTTATACGACGAAACATTCGTAAATTAACACTTTACATAAAGGTAAAGGGTCGGTAAAGCGGGGACCTTATCGATAGTTCATATATATTTGCTTATAAAAATATAATGTCTACGTAGTTCGTTAATATTTCATTTTCGTAACATACTTTATATATTTAATCATGTAATCGTTTAAATATTCAACTACTCGAGATGACATTAAATCTACTATAAAAAATTAAAAAAAAAAAGATTGTTACAAAACACTGGGAAAAAGTATAATTCACCTGAGCAACGCAAGACACTGCCCAGCGATTTCTCGTATTCAGTATCCTCTGGAAAATCCTCTGGTAGTGGTAGACGAGCAGTGCCATTGGCAGGAGGCACGCGATTACGATTATCGGTATCGTGAAGCAGAGCGAGACGTTCAGGATGTCGTTGCGTGGGAATACGAGGGTGCAAATGGTTATTCCATCGGCTACCTCCTGGAATATGCGTACAGATTTTCATTAATTCTCTTTTGAAGTATACGATTACAAGTGTAGTAAATGTCTGTTTGCAAAATAAAATATAGAAACAAAAGTAATGATGTTTGTGTACACTAGATGGCGTACCACATTCCCATTGAAAGATTATTATTGAGTAAGAATAATGCAGTATCCAAAAAGAAAATAAGTTATTGTTTTGTAGTAGAGCTATAGACGATAGCTCAACGAAGAAAGTAACTGAAAACAACTAGAATTTTTATTTCAAGATATCATTTCTTCTCAAGACCCTGATACGTCAAATTTTCTAAGAAGGAGAAAAGTATGGCAGTAATAGGGTACAAGACATGTGTACCGGATTCCTGCATTTCCCCTCGAGGCACTAAAAAACTTTAAGGGCAGAATATATCGCAATACGACAGAAAAACTTATTGGTCTACGTGCAAGCCGATACTTAGTTCCGATGAGAAGCTAAGCCGTCAAAAATCGCTACGCGGCGTATAGTATCATCTGTCAAAAACAACAACAACAAGAAACTTCGAACAAGAGGAGGAGAAAAAGTTTTTCTCTTCCTGTGCGCTTACCTTGGGCTTAAACCAGAAGACTGCCGGGAGAAAGAGCAGAGCCGCGATCAGCCAGGTGACGATGCTCGCGACGATGACGCGGCGGGTGGTGAGGGCGCTGCGGTAGGGGGCCACTGCCAGACACCGATGGCGGTCCATTGAGATCAGAGTTAGGGTCCAGAGCAGGACAAAGCCGCAGACGAACTGAAATCAGTGGGTGGGGTTTATGTTTGTTAAGGATATTTTAGTAAGAAAACGAGAGCATTAAATATTAAGTTGTTTCTTTTATTACACGTAATCCTACGTGAATAATAGGACTTATTCATCCACTTCAACATCCTTGCTTCCTCACCTAGAATAGATTATTTTTTAGTTGGAGTGATGTTGTATCAATCATCCTATGAATTGACCGGATACTCGCATCTCGCGAATTAAGCGATCATTTCTGCGATTCATCTCATCTATCTTACCTACAACAACCATGTCAATTCTTAGGTGCGAAGTATATCGATTTCTCACACCAAGTGCAATCTTTTTCTGCTGTTTTCTCGGACTTCCGGAACTTACGTCACTAGCTCGTTCAAGGGACAACTGCTGAATCACTCGATGAAGCTGTATTATCAAGAAATGCTTTGTCACGAGCCTTTCAATCGCAACATCTACTTTCAAGGACTCGTAAGAAAAATAGCGTTATAGTCGACGCGGTCGTGGTCACTTTTTGCTTCGGGGGGCAGTCATGTAGTCGGGAAAGATTGAAGGCTTCGTATCATATTCATAAGTTGCGGTGAAAGCGAGGGTAAACCAACAGATTCTGGAATATGGATTTCGGAGAGACTCAAAAGATGTTCTCTATCAATGTCTCGTTGACGATGGTAGGAGAGGAGTTCAATATATTTTCCGCTTTTGTTCGATTTACATTTTCAAAGTCAATATATTGTTTTCTCAAAATAACTTTATGGCTTGTATTTGTTTATCGTCTTTATTATTTTTTCCAAAAACTTTATTCCCCCCACGGATCCCAACGAGTGCCTGCGATAAATATTGATAGGAAACGTATAAAACTTCTAAAACCATAATGAATCCATTCAACTTAGAGCATTACGTACGAATTAACTCGTGCACAGAAAAGAAAATTTTCAAAATGTCATTTTTTTTTTATTTTTACTACTGAATGTGGCATGAAATGAAATATCGTTTTTCAACTTATTTTAACAAACTTTACCTTTATTTTTTATTTTTTTAAATTTCCCCTTATTTCCCGAAATTAACTCTTTTTTTTAGATTTTCTATTATGTAAAAGCACTGAACAAGTGTATTGGTTTTGTACGTTTCTTTGCATTTCTCTACTTGCTACGTACTCATTGGAGTTCTCCTATATGGATTCATCTTCGGCCGTAGAAAAAAATTCAGTTGTAGAATCATAATAAGTTTCGTCCTTTTGCTTCTACCTTTATATCGTTGTTCTGCTGTTTACGTCGTTATAAAGTCATGAGCCTTTGAGAAAACTGCTAAGTATCACACATTTTCAGAACTTCATATAAGTAGTGAAAAATATTTCTAAGATTTTTAATTCTCCTACTTTTAATTATCCTTAAATTATCCTTTTAATCCTCCTTTATTCCTCCTAGTTTTAATTATCTCATTGCAATTCGTATATATTTATCAACTTCAGATATATGATAAACTAATGTGATAAATGTTCGATTACTCAATTTTCTGAAAAATGCAGCTTTACCCTATTAATTTGATAAAAAATCTACGTGAAGTTAAAGTTCGAAACGCGCAGTCCTACAAAGAGTAAAATCCACTTGTTTGTAAAAATCGGCCCAACGGGCTATATAATTATTGTCTCTGGGATCAGATCAGAACTATTAATCGCATAATGTCTGTCACATAAATTTATACAGTAAAAGGCGAAAAAATGGCTCACCTGCGAGTACGGCAACATACGGCACACAGCATCTCCCAGCCGCCAGGACTGGGTAAGTCGGGTATACGCAACCGCTGGGACTCCTAGAGCGAAGAGTAGATCGGCGGCAGCGAGGTTCACCAGGCAGAGGTTCGTCGGGGTGCGCATCTCGCGGTAGCGCAGCGCGCACACCGCGATGCCGAGGTTCGCGATCACCGCCAACACGAAGCATATCACCAGAGCGAGTACCTGTGCATTGATCGGGGTTAGTTTCAAGTGGACGTAGTAGATGGGATTGGTATTTGATTTTGTAGTTTGAAGTATTTTAATTTCCACCATTAGCTTTTGAAAATTATTATTTATTTGTCGCAGTTCTGTGAAAAATATATAAAATTGATTGATTTCCGCAAACTGTACTGCTATTACTTATATATCTTCTCAGATATCGATTTTACGTGTCATGATTTATTTATGACATGTGTTCTAATAATCCACGCAGGAATATCTATAATGATTGATAAATAGTAATTTAACATATCGGGGATAATATTACAATAAGACGTTTAGCATGATGGGAAGAAAGTTCCATATCACTTTAATAAATGGCAACGGTTACATTAGTCAATCTTCGATTCATCCTTAACAACTGAGGAAATGATTTGCCCATTGAATGTAGACACAGATTCCTACAAATCTTTATTGAGATTCCATTTGTCATTTTTGTCTTCGTGCATACACTTCTTGTATGAACCAAGAATTCCACAATAACGTATAAATATATGTACCAATAATTGGATAATTTTAAATGTAACTTTTCTAAAATAAACCTAAACTTTTCAAAAGTACAGCGTATATTAGATGAAAATTGAATCACTA
>JAPYZO010001526.1:0-26369 GCA_030522905.1 Torymus flavipes
AAATATATTTTTCATCTCTTAATTAAGTACCATCTACAACTCGAATTGTCATCTAAATTGATTTCTTTTGTTAAAATGATATACCATTTATGACTAAACCTAAAAAGCATGTAAGATTATGTTTTTAAAAATTAAAATTCGTTTATCGCAGTATATTACGGATTCTAATTAAGAGTATAAGTACGCGATAATCTTGCGATGTACAAAAAGATAATTAACCGGGCTAATGACAAAATTAATTACGAGATAATTAATTAAAAGGATAGCCATGGCTGGCCCTTTTGTAAAGCTAATTACCAAAAGAAAAAAAAATATCATTTCACCGTTGAATCACAGGTACACCGGTGTCGGCGACGGAAGTAGCAGCGGCTCTACTCGGCGCCTCGTCGACCTCGATCAACTCGGTGTCGAGCTCGGTGTTCCGTGGCCGGCCCCGTCGCGGCGGCAACGTCGGTGGCGTCATCGACGAGGACGACCTCAGCACGCCCTACAACCATTACCGCTGCCTCTCGCCCAACGAGCATTACGGTGAGTACCGATATTACTGTAACCGTCGGCTTTTCTCTCGCTCTATCTGTTTGTATATACATCTCCGAGTTGATACATGTGTAATATAGCTATATATCTATACCGTTGGTACTTTCTGCTGTATACTGTATTGTACAACAACTTCTGTATTTCTCTCTATATGTATTTCAATATATTGGTATCTATATTTATACATACATAAACGTGAGTGGCCGTAGCGAGCTGAGAGGAAATTACGCTGTATACCGACCCACGGGTTGTGGTATCGCTTTTGTGTGCTCTCTGATTGGAATTTCAACGACTTATACACGTATACGGTTTGCCGTTTCGGTTAGAGGCTTCGGTGCTAACTGTTTTTGTTTTTCTTTCGGCGAAAGAGGCGCTTCCGAAATTTTTTTTGCCATTGATTGAAAATTTTACTGTAAATATTATTTTTAAAGATTAAAGCTTGCCCGACTCGTGCGTATTCAACTCGTAGAGTACCACATATAATTAACGATAACTCTAGTTTTTGTATAATAAAATTTTTGCATAAAAAAGAAGCTAAAAAAATATTGGCCAGTATACAATCTATAGTTTCAATTATTTTTCCTATACCGTATCTGAAATTGCAATCAGGGAGTATATCGCTTTGTTGCCAGGCAAACGTGTCGTTCACCGTATTGTACACATAAATTTTTATATTTATTTAATTAAAATCGAACGATTTTCATTGTAAAATGAAAAATATTTTATGATTTACACTTTTGATGATTATAGAAGATTGTAAAAGTAACGAATATCCTTTGTTGACATTGTTTAAAAAAACACGATAATATTAAAATTTTATTATTTTGTTTACTTTCACGTTATTCATACCCATATTTGATCTGAAATGACGATTTTTTATGTGTTTTGTTACATGTGAAATAAACATAAAAGTTTATGTGACATAATACTGAATAGCAGCCTGGTTTTTCTCCAAATATCGTTTCGTGTGCGTAGTTTTATGTCGTTGGTGTTATAGTAGAGTAAAAGTTATTAATCCACCCGTAAATTTTCGTTAACTATTACATCGCTTATACTCTCTGTTACAGTTGTTTAAAGTCATTTATATACATTCTTTTCTTTATTGATAATCGATTGATCCCCGATTTTCCTAACGTTGGTACAGTATAAGAACAATATTTTGTTGAGTAGTCGTAGAAAGTAAATTGAGTTTAATGTTGTAGTTAGAAATATTTTTGTTTTGATATAAAATTTAATACAATTTAATACATTAATTATAAGCTTAAATATAAGCAAAAGCATGAGAAATTGCTTAACTTATATAATTATTCATTTCATTAATCTTAAAATAGGAGTAAAAAAATATAATTCATTTCAAAATTTTTATAAAAGATGAATTTAAGAACACAAAATATTTCAATAATTAGATTTTCTTCATTAATTTCGTTAATTGATCAATTGAGTAGTTTTATAATAAAATATTTGAAAATTTTTATTTCTATAAACATTCTTTTTTCATTATTATTCTGCAGACTAATTTGAAACATATTTAAAAAAATCGAATACTACTTAAATAATATTTGATTATTAAAATACTTCAATTACTTATTAATTTCTTAGATTTTATAAATTTGTCTTTATTAATTTATATTGTATTTTATAGTGAAAAAGTAGAAAGTTTTACTGTCCAGCTGCATGATCAAAATTTCGTAGAGAACTATCCTCTCCTATAGTCCTCTTTGACAGTATTTCCAATAGAACCCAGAATCCTTCCTATGTAGTATAACTCCTATGTAGTATCCCTCACCTTTGATTGATCGATAATCAAAGTAGTTCATTGAATGTGTATATTAAAGACTTTAATTCTTAAACCTTTCATGTTTAAGAAGTAGCATCTTCTTTGTTCTTCGTCAAGTATATTGTTGAGAAGTTTTCAGAATAGATGACAAAAGCACTCGCTGTTGTAACGTCAATATGTATCGAGCGAAATTTTTATGACGAAGGTGATTTGCGTCAAAGGTCAATTTCATTCTTTTGTGAAAAAAAATCTTTTGTTCTCTTCTTGACGTAAATGGATTTTTTTTGTAGCTACACTGGTACAAATTTTGCAAGAATGAATCAAATATTTAATCATTTTATTATCATAAAATATTTAGTTAAAACAATCAAATTTGTATTAGTTTATTAATATAAGTATATTTAAATAAAATACTTGGAAATCCATTAGGTGCAATTCTTCTTTGAAATAATTAATACATTATCATTGAAATCATTTCTTTAAAACGATTAAATTTTTTTTCTCTCAGTGTAAATTTTTAACGTGAACATATCACGAAGCAGAACAGAAATATTCAACAAAATTAAAGATAAAACAAATAGACGAATATTTACTTGGAAAATAATTTTGTTTTTTTATGTTTATTAATAAAACCAAGGGGTGAGCAGGGGGGGGGTGGTAAAATAAATCCGTGACAAAATGAGACATTTTCATTGGGCTCTTCTTATGATTATTTTTTATAGTGATATCCTCTAACAACAGACCTGAAATTTCCAAAGTTTTTGCATTTTTGAAAATACCATGTAAATATGAGCATGCGAAAAGTCGCTCACTAGTGCAAATCCTGGAAAAATCGACTAATTTATTATTGAATATTGACGGAAGTACATTTTTTTGACTTATTCATTTGTAGAGAGTATAATAATGCACGAAAACAATGTTGAAAAAAGCGTTTTTCAGAAAGCTGAAATTCATTTTTCTTATGAAAATTAAAACTGAAAAGTAGTCAGTGATGATCATTTTTGGTCATTTTTCGTGATATTCAAATGCGCGTAACTTTGCGTCGAATCGACCGATTTTAAGGATTCACATCTCAAATTAAAGCTCTTTTCTTCTACTTTAATCGCTTTCTTGTGAAATATTTGTTGTTGCCTTTAAGAGCTTGCTATTGGTTAACCATCACCGACTACATTTCGTCCACTTTTCCCATGTTAAATTTCCTTAAGAAAAATGAATTTTAGCTTTCTGAAAAACGCTATGTCGATTTCCTATATATATTCAACATTTTTTTTGTGGATTATATCAGTTATAGAATAAGAAAAACCAGTTGTCAGAGGTGTGCTTCAAAATTTTTTTTTCGATGTTTCTGCAAACAAGTTAGAAGCAATTTTTCATGCATTTCGACATATAATTTCTCACATTTTAGTAAACCTCCAGCTTTGCCTTAACAAAAGAATTTGACGCAAATCACCACCGAGATATCGCGCACTTGCGAATTACAAGCTTATTAAGCAAATTAAAAAAAGTCAATGCTAAAGCGAGAACCGCATCACTTTCTTTCTTTTCTCGACGTCGTCGACCGACCGACCACCACCACCACCACCACCACACGAACACACTCGACACTGCGCACCAACGCACAAAAAACCGCGCGCACGATACGCGCTCGCAGGCTCGAAGAGCTCGTTCGAGCCTCCAGATAAGATCGGGATGCACAACCGTCGCGCGCTCGGCCGCTCGCGCATCAAATCCCTGGACATTGAAAGCAGTGTCGCCGCAGGCCGAGCCGGTGGCAGCTGCCGCCTCCTGCGCCGTCAGTTCAGCCTGGACCGCGCCGACGAGCCAAGCGCCAGCTCAACCAGTCCCAGTGGCACCGCCAGCTCCGCCCTCAGCGAGGGCACGCTGGGCCAGCATAGAACGGGCGGGCCGCGGCTCTTCAAGCAGAACAGCGCCGGCGCGGCCAACGACCTCGAGCGCATCGAGGAGGTGCCCAGCACGCCCGGGACCAGCGGATCCGGGAGCAACGTCGCCGGCATGACGATGACCCAGAGCTACAAGCACTCGGCCTCGGTCTCGCTGTCCGTCGAGTCGCTGACGCTGCGCTGACGAGGCCGCGCCTGGACGCGCGTCCAGTCCTCCGAGAACTAGTGCGCGCGAGCGCGCCTTTTTCATCTCTCTGTACCTGTGTACCTTATTTACCTATATACCTGCACCTCGCAAGCTCGGCGTGACGGGCGGGCGAGCCTTTTTTTACGAATCAATCGACGTGTCTATGTAGCGTGTAGGAATTGCGTCAGATAGGGGAGCCGCGAGGCCAATGTGTGTAATTTATTAATTTTTTTTTATGATTCGCGTCAAAATGAACTGAGGGTCCTTTTATTTTATATTATTACGTCTCTCTGTACTTATCCCTTTAGAAGGGCTGCTATTTATCTAGTATGTGAATTCCTGAGTCAGTATTAAGAATAGACGTTATTCCCGCAATTTTAAGAGTTCCTGATAATTTTAAATGCATTCCTATATGTGACCATCAGATTTAGTTGAGCGTAGCGAACCGAGGAGTGAAAAGTTTCATTTCGAATGTTTGATTATAAAACTTTTATATATATAATTCCGAGAAATTAAAGATGATAGTGTGATCACGAGATCCTATTAAAAAAAGTGTTTCACTTATAGTTTGTAAGTAGCCGAATAGTATAGTAAATTAAGTGTTTTTATTATATATATTATCGTTACGGCACCGGTTGTCGATCAATAGAATTATAATGTTTTACTTTGAATTTAAAATTACAAAATTTATGCTGAAAAACATTCTAAATAATTCTGCGATATGCAGTGGATCTGTTTCTTTTCTCTGGTTTTCTCGATGTCATTTAAGTAATTTTGTGATCCATACTTTATTTTATTATTTTATTAGCAAATAACATAATTGAGATATTTTATAACAGATTAATATAAAACTTTCTTATAAAAAATATATATATTACGAATGTCCAATTTTCGATCAATTATAAAAGTTAGTAAATATTTTTTTTAAATATTGTTAATTTTATCTGATTTTTATATTTATCAAAACATGAAATATAATTTTATATTTCTAGTAAAGTTGAGTTACTTTGATTCATGATATTTTGTTTATTATCAAAAATGGATTCGGCTATGTTTTTATATTTCAGTATTTATTTCACACAAAGTTTTCTATTTCTATCTAATCATATTGCAGTATTAAATTAAAATTTAAATATAGTTTCAGTTTAATAAAAAAGAATAACTTTAAAGGATGCACATTTGACTTATTTTCATAAGAAAATATGTTGAAGTAGCTCTTCTTAAATGATCGAAAACTGGTGCATTAACAGTATATCCTTGAGTTCATTCATTTTCAATGAAATATTTTATTAAACAAAAAAAAACCAAATCAAAATTTTATAAAAGCTTTTAGTGATTATCCTCTAAGTACTTAAAATTTAGAATCATGTAGCAATTATAAAAGTTTTTATGCAATTAATAGCCAGTGATTCAAAAGAAAAAGATAGTACAAATTAATTTAATTATTATTTCAATGACGAAGTATATCTTAAATTTAAATTTCTAACTTACTATATTGGAAACACTAATTTTGAATAAGGTATACACAGATAGACGACATGTATCTTTATCATTTAATGTTCCTTAATTTATCTCAAAAGTACTTAGCAATTTCTTATACTTCCGTATCTCAATCTGATTTAAAAAAAAAACGAAGAAAAAAGAAACGCTGTATATATACATGCGAATACAGATTTCGGCGCGACCGCTCTTCCTGCGAGAAATCAAGATTCCTGTTCGTCTTCCAGTCCAAGTCTCAATTATTATATTTATTTTTTCAGTAGATATATAAAGTATATTATATATATATCAATTATATTATAAAACCCACATATATACAAAGTACTAATATTCGTGAAGAAAAAAAAACGAAAACAGGGTGCAAACACTATCGAATCAAACACGCGGGAAACAGTCCGATGAAGCAAATTTAATCGTGTATAATCAAATGTATTTCCATGCGAACGTGTAGAGATTAATGTACGATCGTTAAATATGTAAACGATAATAAGCGTCAATGGATACAATAACAGATAATTCGTTTCCGGCGTAGAATCTATACAAACGCGATGAAACTCAAATGAAGAGAGTCAAAAGCAAAACTACCTCCCCCGTTTAGTGACCGAGCATTCGCAGTATAAACTGTAAGAAAGTGTTTCTAGCTGCCCTTTTACAATCAGATTGATAATCTGCGCAGTTGGCAAAATGTTAAAAGGGACTTAGAAAGTACGTCGTCTGAAAATACATAAATAGTACATTAAAAAATTTTATTGACAGCGTTGTTATAAAATTAAAAGTTTTCAAATTAACCACTGATTATTTTAACTTTTTGGCTTCGATAAATGAATTTTTCGAAGTAGTAGGTCAAAGTATTGGATCGAAGTTAAATCTCATAGTTATTGGCCCATTTACCCGTTCATTCGAATCTCATAACACGATGAAGACATGTTATTTTAACAGCGAAATAAATGATTGGCTTTCAACTGACATTTTACCAATTGCGCGGGATGAAAGCGATGAAAATAAATTCGAATTTACGTCAATGTACGGTAACTGTGCAGACGAATAAGTACATCTCAGTTGTGGACATCAGAGTGTGCGCACTAAGAGTTTAATTTTGAAAAAGAGAGCGTATTTATACTATGTCGTATTTTTGTATGATTTTTCGTTGATATTTGTAAATATGCGTGTGGGCAAAGTGTTTATTTTGTGATATTCCGAATATGCTTAACAAATATCAGTGGAATGCGTATTTTTTTAATTAGTTAGAAAGAGTTTCGTGTAGCCGAAAGTTAGAATTGTAATGAAGGTATTGTATTGAACGTAAAATTATCCATATTTTACACGAATTCAGTTTGTTGGGAATTATATGTATTTTTTACGAGGAAGAGTAAATAATAACTATGGTAATATGTTTACCAAATGATTTATAATGCTATAGAAATAATTTATATAATATTTACAAAAATATAAATACGAAACCATAAAAATTAACTTAGCTTCCAGCATCATTTTCATTAAAAATAAATGAAATAAATAATGACAAGTTGAAATTTTACTAAATGACTTGTAAATAATCATTTGCAAATGTACATAACTTTATTGCTATTGATTAACTATATTTTCTATACAATTTTCGAAATATACTATTAACATTTACTAATACGTCCAAAATGACAAATAAAAAAGAAAATAATTTAGCAAAGTCAATTTCAATGCTATATTTCTCTTGATCAAAAGTGATCCATGTACAATTATTGTTCAATATTTTATGTTGAAAATATAGGTGAGATTCTTGAAAGAAGTTATATTTACAAAATGAAACCATCTGTGAAGGTAATGACACATTCCTACACGTTTATATCAATAAGTAATAAAAAAGTACCTTGAAGCTACAACATATTCATAATCAAATTGCATTAGTCCACAACTGGGATTTAGATATGGTACACAGAAAACGTCAATACTGCTGGTCAGTTAGTAAACCGACTACATTAAACTTATAATTATAGATAATATATGTATACAATGTACGATTGATCTCGGCATTAATGTTACTGATATACAGATAATGATTAACACATATATGTACTAATCTCAAAGTGTTGATCAATGAGACTAGTCTTTGTATTGTTGAGAACTCGTTTTTGTAACCTACTGCCCAATTAATAATTTTACTTAAAATAATGACATTTTCTTAAGTTTTGTGAAAAAATTCAATTCTCTAGCTATTTATTTAATGAATTAAACAACACGTTTTTTTTCTATTCTAATATCTTGTACATAAATAACGAACGAAAATAACAACATTTTTCAAAGTATGTAAAGTAGTAGGTAAAAATTACTGTGTTCAGCAACCGAAATTTGGATATCATAGCCATCAATACTTGAAATTCTGGTCCTTTATTTCAAAAAGGCTTATCTTGATGTGATGTTTCAGATGAGACTAAATATTGTTATCTAAGAACATATATTAATTGATAAAAACAACAATAAAGGTACATCCCGATTTACAGTAAATGTACGATAATGAACAATTAGATACTCGGAAAACATAATCACATAAATCCAGATTTATCGAGATAATAAAACAGAATAGAATATAAACTTAATTATATTCATGATACCTATATACAATTTCTCCGTGAATTTTACATTCGACTAAGTATTTCATTTGTAATTGAAAATGTTTCTTTCTTTTTGTTTTTTTATAAAAACCTAAAATATCTCCATATGCAAAGTATGGAAAAATTTTTCGCGAAGAGAAGTCATGCGTCGAAGTGTGCAGCTGTAGGGGAGTGCATTTCCTCTATAGGAAAATACAATGAAATGCGGTGGCGTGTAAATGTACATACGTTTTTCTATCGGCCTAAAACAAAACTGAAAATAATAAAATATATATATATATAACAAAAGTATCAAATTTCTTCGGTATTTTAGCAATAAACCCACGAGAATGTACGCGACGTTGCGCGAAATACTCATTATCTAAGTGATAAACTGGATAAAGAATAATAAGGTTGATAAAATAATAAAAATTCTCCCATAAAACTTTCCGTGAACACGAAAGTTCTCCAATGTATTCAAACATTTAAAATAAGAATTATAATCCTTTCCAGGATGATGAGTCAAAGTAAAGACTAATTGCTTAGTGCGTTGTTTAAGTTTGTGACAATTGTGTATAAATTGTCGTTAGTTTTAATATATATAATTGACTTTTTGTCTAACAAATCGTGTGATCTTGTTTTATAATAGGTATGTAAACAAACATAATTTTGATTATAATATTTATGATGAGTTACGTTTCACATATTCGTCGCTCTATATATTATATATTCTTATTTTAAAAAATTATGTAATTATATTTCTTCCATAATTACTTGTTATCAAAAAATACTGTTAAGTAGAACGACAATAACATTCTTATATTAATATGAAAGTAGAAAAAATATAAAATTGAAAAATATCTATTATACTTATACTATCCATCAATGTTTTAATTATTTGGTGAGCATTCGATTTTGAGATGTTTTTGGTACAAAAATATTTCTATTCAAAATTATATAAATAAAGTAAGATATATGTTGACTAAAAAATTTTTTTTCATTTTATATAAATCAGGTGATATTATCAGTTAGTTTAAATATAAGCTATTATGCAACTGGAACATCCAAGCAATCAGTCATTACTTTAAATATGTCATACTATCAAAACATACCACAGAGAAAATAAATTAAGAATGCGCAACCAACTAAATGGATGTTAAAACTATTGAATTTGATGGAGAACATAAATGAAAAAACAGTACATGACAATCGTCTGAGCACGATGGGTGTGTGATGATCGTGATATACACACAATTAGCGACTCTTGAAGAGAACATTTTCTTAAATGTTATAGACATTTAAAAGAGAGAGATTATTGAGAGCAAGAATCTCGTGTAATTCGTATTATTGTAAATCTCCTTTTGTAGTTCGAACGTGTGTTTCTGTAGATATAATAAAATAAAAACGAATTGTACACTTCTCATGAATTATTGTGAGCAGCGAAACCTCAGTAATTTCTTTAAAAATTGCATACCTTATTTCTTTACACAAACAGGAAATAATGTAATTCTGGAAGTGAAATCGAAATTGGATGTTGAACAAAAGTTTTTTTTTGTATGTACCTAACTGACAACTGAAAATTAAAAAAAATATTTTTACTTAAAAATACTAAAATGAAACTAAATTCTAAAATAAATATCATATTTTCAAGATAATGTCAAAGATTAGGTATATTTTTAACTTATTTGAAAAATACAAAAATTATTATACATCAAATCTATTATACTTCTAGAAACAAGTTTCTTGCAATGTCGTACATGTTTTTAAATCATAATCAATGTTAAAAGAATAAATACAAAATTCATGTAAATACTACATTTTCTATTAAGACAATGGCCACAAAAAATTATCAGGTGAACGCAAGAGGAAAAGAAGAGTGCATGCGGCGGGTTCCGCACTATATAAAAAAAAAATTATCTAGGATTACGAATCTGACGCTTCGAGTGTCCCCATAACTTCTGAACATATTTGTCAGAAGAGAGAAATCGATAGTCATTTATACGAAAAAAGGAATTTGCTCTACGGTTAAATGTTGAATGTTGAAAGAATTTATCTTTTATTGTAAAATCATATATACATGATATACTTATATCCGCCAGAGGCTGAACGTTTATATGCGTTCCACAACTCAAATTCTATAGGATATAGCAATAAAGAGTCGTACGAGAATACTGTTTTAATTATTGTTTTTTACCTCTTACCTTTATCCTAATATAATAATATAACTTAAGGTTTACTTTACAAAAATTAGAGCTTTTCTATAAAACTGAATAATAAAAATAAATTTCTTTTAGTTATTAAAAGAAGAAATTTTTAATATATAATTTTTTTTTTCATAGTTTAAAGTTTTTTTTAAATATTTAAGAGATATAAAAATCAGTCATCTATAATAATTTGAGTTGATAAGTCTTTTGTACAACGATATTTGACCTATTATACTTTTTGTACTTTCCAAAGTCAAAAATTCCTAAACTGGCAGTTAAATTTTCATTCAGCAAAAGATTTTAAAGTGTATTTTAAATATCTACTTAAAAATTGAGATAGTTTAATGTTTGCATATAATAATAGAATATTGGATAGTTTTAAGCAATAGAAGAATTTATTTCTTTATCATTTTATTCAAAATTTCGTGAAAATCAGCACAATGGTTTTCTCTTAATAAATAACATTTAAATAATCAAAGCGTTAATGTTTCTATTTACATAAAATACAGTAAAAATACCATTATGCTAAGCCACGTTTTTTACAATTATATTTCCATTCTTTTTTTTTAATTCAAAGAAATATTCAAGACGATCGTGGGTCTCTTGTACGAAAATTTTTAGAAAAAAGCTTTTCTCAATATTTTTCCTCTAATTAAGAATCTTTTGAATCTTGAAGAATTTTGTCTATTTGATCCAAAACGCTTGCAATATGTTTTATAAGAGTAATTCCAGACATAGTTCCTGACCTTAATGTTAAACTGTAACATTTTTTGTATAATGTGGCATAGTGTTCGCACCTAAAAGAAAATATTACATTGCTATAATTTCTTATACTACATTAATACATAAATATAATATGAGCTCAAAAGATCTTTAGATGATAAACACTTACTCTTTCTTTTGATTTCCTGAGTTTTTGCTCATACAGAGTTTAGTTAGAGAACGCAGAACGAATTGCAGACGTTGTTCAAGTAAATTAATAAGACTTTCTTCATCTTCTATTTGTTTATTTTCATCGGAATGTTTTTCTTCCTTTTCTTTGTCATCATCATCATAACTTTTCTGTTGATCATCTGCTTTCTTTTCATTACTTCGTTGATTATTTTCCAAACTATTGTCTTGATTGATCTTTTGATTGTTTTCATTGCCATTTTCTGGATTTTGTTCCTTTTCCTTGTCATTAACAACACTTTTATTACGTTCTACTATTAATTCAATAATCGGTCTACTTTGCAGTATCAATTCCAAACAGTTTTGGTAAGCTTTAAATTTATTATTAACAGCATTGGTAACTGAAAATATAAAAAATGTACATTAATCAGTAGAACACATGAAAATAAAAGATTAACGTTTCACAACTGATACTAATTATTATGTATTTGAAGAATGCTTACTTTGAGCCTGAAACTCTGAGAGCGCAACGCGCTCCATTTGCACCGTAAGGAACTCGATTGTCTGTTCGAGCGCAAGGAGTAGCTTAGCGGCTTTCTCGTAGTACAGCTTTGTTAGCTGAAGACTATTCTTGCGCTTGGCACTGTCAACGTCGGGATCGAGCTCGCGGTAGATTTTGTGGTACAGCGATGCGAGTCGATGCTGAATAGTTGCTGCTCGAAACTGATAAACCGGTTGGCGAGGACCTGGAGTTTCAGTATCGCAGTACTTCAATGCCTTCTGGAAAATCTCGACGACTTCGCGCTCCAATTCCTCCTCGGTCTATAAATAAATGGTAATATAAAATCATAAAAAGAGTAACGCTTGTATCTATTATGTGTTCAAGATCCTTGCATCTTTTAGTTATTTTTTTTAACTATTTTTTAATTGCCAAAAGTGATAAATTATTAAATTAAATTTTTATAAACCACCAGATCCTCATACCAGTTAACCACAGCGCAATTTTGATATTTTTATGACAAAAATCGTTCAGATCAAAAAAGTATTACTTTTTTTTTATTAAAATGTACTATTAAAATTCGTTAAAATTATTCTAAGCATGGATTTTAAAAGAAATCAAATTAATGTTATAAATTTAAAAAGACTCATGATTAGCGCTTACCTTACTGCCGACTGTCGGGAAGTCCTGCAAAAGCGTAGCCATAGTAAACAACGTCGTCGACAAGTCCCAAGTGACGCTGTCCCAGATGGCTGGATTGGTTTTCCTTGTACCAAGCACTTGTAGCGCCTTCTGGTAATTCGTCAGGGCCTTGTTATAGAAGTGACGTTCACGCGAATGTTGCTTCGTATTGACGTGAGCGCAGAGGCGCATTAACCGTCCGATGTTTGAATGCAGTAGAGCTAAATTTGCTTCATCATGTACTGTTTCGAAAGCCTTCACACCTGACTCCAAATGCATGAGCGAGCGTATGAGAGGCGAAGTCACGTCGGAAGTCGAGATTTCTGTATCTATGGCTTCATCTTGCTGATATCGAGCTAGTGTATAAGTGAAATTAATAAATAAATAAAAAATAATTTTTTCTAAAGAAAGAAATTTCATTTAACTCCTTAGTTGCCAGAAAAATTTATCTGATGGTATTTTCAATGCTTCATGGCAAAGATTCTTTGTTATCAGCAGTGAAGGGATTAATAAAAGAAAATAAATAAAATTAATAAATAGATAATATGCACTTACAACCAGCTTGATTCATATATAAAACTCCTAATTCGTTATGAATGTTTCCTAACCGTCTGAGAAGATTATTTTTATCTGACTCCAAAGGTTCTAGAGCCAGAGCTTTTTCATAACATTTGTACGAAGCTACAAGAGTTGCTTCCAACGATTCAAACCGCTCAGGGATTATTTCAGCTCCATCTGAAAAACGATAGTCAATTAGAATAAATTCAAAAATTGTCAAATACTCATATTTTAAAAAATAAATAAAAAAAAAATCAATTCTACAAAATGTGTCAACGTTAATGTTTAGGATGCCGCACATTTTTCACGAAAAAAGAGATTTTTTGGGGGGGAAATTGATATGTTATGTTAATCTATGAGGTATACATGGAGTCTCGAATTGCCCCTGAGCCCAAAAAGTGGGTCAGCCTAAAGATTAACAAACTAAAGCTTAAAACTTACTCATATCCAAATCTTCCATAGCAAAGATGACATCAGTGATGGAGTTCTCTGTGACGTTTTTCGTCTCGTAATCATTCTGATGCTTGTCAACGTTTGCCCAGTCCTGCACAGTCATAAAGCAGCAGTCGCCTGCGCGGCCCAATAGGTAACTGATGAGTTTATCGTTACGCACCCCACAGAATACCTCGAGGATTTTCTGGCAGCGCAGCACCGCGAGTATGTAGCGGAGCGAGGTGCCATAATTCTTGCTCGAGTACTCCTTTTCAGATAGCACGACGAAGACGAGCGAGGACTTTTCGTATAGGAGGGTCTTGAGGTGGGCGCTCCAACTCCGATTGTCATCCTTCTTCGGCGCCTGCCACGTGGGTAAGGTCTGTGACTCGGCTTTACACAGCAATGCCTTGGCGCTTGTGTCCTCGATGACGGCAGGCGCTGCGGGCTTCTCCGGGGCCTTCTTCTTCTTCTGCTTGCTCCTCTTCTTATGACTAGAACATGATGAATGTTAAAAATTTATATAGTTGATGAAATAACATATTGATAACTTTTTATATGTTAAATTAAATTAAATTAGCACGACGGCTGCTCGGGCTTCCTCATTCGTATATCATACTTGACATCGGAGCGCTGCCACGCTTTTTGATTCTAGCAGTATTTAAGGTATGGAAAAATTTTAAGTAAATAGCAAATACAAGAATCATTTAATGCAGCATTGAGTTTATAGTCAATACATTAAAGTTTCTATTATTTCACTAACCGAACAAAAAGTTCTCGTACTTCTGTAAATTTAAAATATTAGCCAAGATAAAAATGTTAAGTATAAACAGATTTAATTATGTAAATTATGTATATAACGAATGTAACTATTGACTAATATGTATCTAAATTAAATTAACTATATTAATATAATTACAAATCCAAATATAAGAACTAAGAAAATATGAAAAGTCATTATTATATCTTATATTGGTACCAACAAAATTAGTTCAATTATCAATAAGAACGCATTAGAAAACAAATGGGTAAGTAATAATAAGATAAAGGAAATGTCGATTTACCTAGGGCTGCTATCGGCGCTCGAGCTAACAGCCTGCACATCGTCTGTCAGCGTATTCGGGTGGAGTGGAGCGTAAGGCATGGGTATAGCTTGAAAGGGTTTGGCCATGTTGTGCGTTGCATCGTCGAATTCGTGTTTGTTCTTCTCGGACTTGTTCTCACTTTTGTCGACCGACGATGAGTCCTTGTCATCTTCCTGCTCGTTGGGAAAGTACTTGAGGCACTCGAGGCCGCTAGATACGTGCTCGAGAGCGCTGTGGCAGCGCTCCTCCACCGATCCCGTGATCGGAGGCGGTTTAAACTTGAACTCCTCGTAATCCTGGTCCTGTATGTGGTGTTCTTTGACTGGAAAGTTGAGTTTTAGCTTAATATTTTGTAAATGCAAAATTCAATAATGTCAAACTTGTACTTGCTTTTAGAATACTTCATTTTCATGGATTTTTGGCAAAGTAAAAAAAAAATATTTAAAAAGTCAATTTCACATCCTATCCGAAATAAATAATTTTAAATTCGCAGGGAGCTGAATATTATTTTCAATTTTTCAAACTAAAATTTTCATAAAAGATTCTTTCAATAATTGTTTTTATTACTTTTGAAGAGCAATTATTGTTAGATATATTAATGAGTATATTTACAAATAAACTTACTCTTAGTCAGAGTCAAACACTTAATAGCGGCATTCACATCCTGCTCGAACTTCTCGTCGCTCTTCTCGCTTTCAGTGGTACTACCGCATTCGCTCTGCATATCATCCTCGTCGTTTTGTTCCAGCAGATTAGGATTCGCTGGATCTGTGTCTGCGGGAATGTAGAGATCGGCTAGCATAAAGTGGGCTGAAGTAACGATCTGCGGATACTTCTCCTTGGGCAGCAGTTGGATGCAGTTCTTCAATAACATGCGGATCGTGCCCCGATTGCGCTTGTAATCCGATGAGTATTTCATGTTACGGGCGACACGGTACAGCAACATAGCTACGGGTACGGTGAAAGGATTTTGGCTTCTGTCTTCGGATACGTCGCTGCAAAGAGACGTGAGGTCATACAATTTTACGACATCATCGTCTTTGCCTGAAATGTAATATAATAGTAATTACTAAATTTTTATTATACGTTAATGAAATTCTTGTAAAAATGTAACAGTTTCTAGTGCACTTTCGTTATTATAAACTAATCAATTGTTTTTCAAAAGTATTCTATAATTTTCTTGGGTATTAAGAACTATAAAAAACTTAAATTCAAATAAAATGAAACATCATTATGTACTTATTCTTATAAGTAGATAAATGCAGTGTTTAGTAGGACATCATACTTTTGACCTACTTCTAACTAGATTCAATAGATACTTTTCTGATCTAATGATATAAAGATTTAGGCAATATATAATCAATAAAGAAAACTGTGTAAATAATTGTGTGAAATTTTCTTGTAATTCATTAAAGAAAAAAACTTTTTGCTTCTAATATTTATTCAGGAATATAAATATAATTTAAGCATAATTTAGTTTTTAAGTTAGTTTATTTTTAATTATAGATACCAGCCTCTACACAGGTAATATTGTTTACCTCTATAGAAGTTAGTATGTAAATTATCTGGTGTATAAAAATACTTCAATCTATATTTGTTAGCCCTTAGTGGGGTTTACTATGTCATTTATTTGGTTAATAATAAATAAAACAAATATGTATTTCAAAATTATATGGAAAGTATGAATATCTTTTAATCATTTATATTTGGTCCTATTAGTAATTAAAATAAAATAATTTTACCTTTAAATAACCAGTAAGTATGACCAGCTTTTGTAGCATTATTTTTCAGAAAACTCAATATATTTTGAGCAATATCCCTTATAACTTTAGGACTGAATTTGGCATCATCCAAATTAGGGAGGTCTTCTGTTTTGATCAATTCATATTTCTGTACAATCCCATCTAGGTGGTAACACATAACAACCTCTGGTACATTACACATCAAATTATCCAACCAGTAGTCTATACCCGTCAAAACATTAATTGGTTTTGTTGCATCACGCAACCTTAAACTTATACATGGATGTGTTTGGCCACCAAAGATAGGCATATCTGTACCAATTAACATTTGTATATTTTCAAATGTCCATACAACATTCCTAGAAAAATTATGATTGTATTTTGGATCTGGCTGTTTTTCTTCTGCAGAAGGTTCAGGTAAAGTTGGTTGAACGTGTTCCACAGGCAGTGGTGGTTTTTCATCAATGTGATCCTTATCATTAGCTAACACTAATGAGTGGTATAAAAACTTGGAGATTAAATTTTTTTGTTGTATGGCATTTCTACTGTTTGCTTTGGGAAACAACCGTTTTTCTTTATCACCTAAATTTTGAAAAACATGCTCATAGAAAAATTTTTTTAACCATTCCCAATCACTTTCAGCTTGTCGAAGAAGGTACTTATGAATATCAAAATCATCGAGTAATAAGGTATTTTCCACTCGATGCACCATCATAGACACTAGGCCATGACTGTATGGTAATTTTAAGAGTTTTTTTATGTTTTCTGCATCCGATACAACATCTACTTCTCCTACACAATCTGGGAACATGTGAGCCATACGGAAACTTGAAAATCCTGAATTGCGAGACCAAACATTCTGAAGTCCATAGCTTTCAGCTGAAGTACTCAACCAGTTGCTGGGAGGAAGATTTAAATCTGTATTGCATTGCAGCTGGGCAAATGTTGCTGGAGTTGGAACTGCAGAATATTTAACAATGGCAGTTGATTTAACTGGCATTGTTGGAGAATCAGGTGTAGCTTCTGATTTTGACTGAAAGTTAAAAATAACATCATTGGAATTAGTATATATTAAAGATTTACAATTTGAAAAACCAAATAAAAATAGGACTTATTTTAGCTCGCATTGTATCTTTATTTTGGAGAACCCATTAAAAGTATAGCCGAGTCTGTTGATTGTGAAAAGGTACAGGACAGGATTTTTGCTTTCATAACACATGATTCAAACTTTTATACAATGAACATACTTCAGCTTCAATACATTGTAACAATAAGACTCCAACTTACTGAATCAGATAGATTATCTGAATCTTCAGTCATGTTTTTCTCTTGTTCTGCTAAATTTTCATATCATTAACATGAACCTACAATACTCTAAATTCACTTATTATGCTCAGCTTCACCGAACTTGAATCCCGAATCCGTGAACTTTGAAGCGATGTCCTCTATCACTGCATATCAAACAACAAAGCGCGTGTAGACTTTACATAAATACTCGGAGATCAGCACAAAACGCACGATCTCTCTGAACTCTAATTGTCATCGCTCTGCAAAAGAAATTCCTCAAGGGGCGCGTATACGAGATATACCCCTTTTGTTCATATACATGTGCCGTGTGAAGACAACGGCGCAACGCAGTTATACGTCTGTGTATGTGTATTAATAAAAACACTTCTAGAAAGTGCGGGAGAGATGGAGAATGGTCTGTCTCTGTTGACTGTTCTGTATAGTTTCTGCTACTCTACTCTAAGTATACTGTTTTACTTATACTGTTACTACTTGGAGAAAACAGTGGACTCACACATGAAAGTGCATGTGTACAGTGTACATACCGACTTTTATTATATGCTATAGGTATGTGGTATTAAGTATATTAGTATTACATGGCATTGGCATGTGTATAGTGTCCGTGCGGATAACGCCCGGGACCTGGACCGGACGGCGAGGTTGCTGACCAATGACCATCGACCTTTCAAACTTTCGAAGACAATGAACTGTCTGAGCTTTTTACGAAGTACGAAGGTCCATTGAATATGCTTATGGTTCGATTGTGTATCTTTAATAAATGAAATAAATTACGTTATTTTCACTATTTATCAGCATTATATTTTTTTATAAAATATTAGACACAATACCTATAAGTTACATTTCAATAACATATAAGTAACTTCTTATCTTAAAAATAAAAATTGTACTTTTAGAATCTAAAAGTATTGATCTAAATTAGATCAATGTATTTTTCCGGCTTCTACAGATATCAATTGTTTTATTGTTCTGTATATTATACAGTGCATATAATTTGATTGCGTAACTTTTCAAATATATCCAAAGAACAATTTTTTTATAATATATAAATTTAATGATGATAAAGAAGATCCCTAGAGAAAAATTGAATTTCAAATCAATTTGATGGAAGTCGGAAAGGATAAATAATTATGTAAATAAATAAACGTTTAGTACTACGTTACTTATTCATTTTAAAATATTTATTATTTGTGTGTTAATTCCATTGTGAAGAATCATAATCATCACAATGATTTTGCCCTGTAGAGGTTACCTCTGTCTAATTTTCCATTACATCGATCCATCTCTATTCCATCTTCATTCTCCGTGCTTATCGCTCGCGCGTCGCAACCAGCACACGTTGACTTTCCTTCGACGTGGCTCTCATCCGCCGTTACTGTACGAGTGCCACTGAGTGCAGCACGCAAAGGCAGTTGTTCCCACTTGTTCCAAGTGTGCCACCGACGATTATTGACTGAAAAAGTCACAGCCGTCGTTTGAAGATTTATTAGACAGTCAATTTTTGCCAAAATGAAGTCGTTCCTGGTTGCATTTTGCGTCGTTATCGCAGCGAGCTCGGCTTTCGCCGAGACCTGCCAAAAGCCCGAAGTCACCGCCTCGGCATATGTGACGGAGGACGCGACGGTGCTCACCCAGGTCGCCTATACCACACAGTTCACTCTTAAGTGCACGAATGGAGTCAAGGGAATCTCCTTGTATGCTGAGGTCGACGGCAAAGCCCTGCCAGCTGTACGATTGAGCAATGACAACAAGTACCAGGTACACAACATCATCTCTTATAGATATATGCTTAAAATTATTAGTAAGAAACGTATAATGTTGTATGTGCATGATGCTAATGTTATTTTAATGAGCTACAAAATACATAAGTAACTTAAGGAAGTGTATAAGTACCTACCACCAACCGTAGACCATTTCAGTACATGGCACATGGTAACTTAAAACATATTTTTGTACCATTTCCTATAGAAAAATGTGAATAAGTAGGCTAAAATAGTTTAATTAACATTTAAGGCTTGACTACATTAAAATTAGATAATAAATTTTGCTTGTTTAATCATCAAGTGACTATAAATATTTAACTAGAATCTAAATATCAATAAAATTATCAATAAAAATCAAAAGAAAATGAATAATTAAATATAAAATTTTAGTTTAACAAGAATAAGTAAAATGATTTTATTATTGACACAGGTATCATGGACTGATGACATCTGGAAGTCGCGCTCTGGAGACTATACTGTTAAACTGTATGACGAAGAAAGTTACTCTGCTATTCGCAAGGCTATCAGGAATGGTGAAGACCCAAGCAGTGTTAAGCCTTTGGCTGTTGTTCTTGTGAACAACCGAGGAATCTACACTGGACCATGGATCAAGTCTGAACTGTTAGCTGCTATGATGGCTGCTCTGATTTCCTATGCAGCTTACGCTGCTAAATCTCAACTGTTAGCGTAAATAACTAGGTTTTTTTACAATTTTTCTAAGTAATTTATACTGTATGTTGTGTAAGTTTGTATGAACAAAGATGTCATGAGAAACACCTTATTAAAAACAATTTGTTATATAAAAATGTTTTTTTATTAAATTAATATATCTCTCTTGGGGGAGAATTCCCAAACAAAAATTTCCACGAAGGTGGAAACTTTAATATACAACTATTCTTATCATCTACTGGAATCAATTGAAGCCATTTATTGAAATAGTTTGTTAATTCAATGGCATCAGGAATATTGTCTCCTTCAGAACAGAATTTCAGTAGAATAACACAGAAAATATTGTTCTTTTGCAACAACTCAAATAATGTTTTTGCAAATCCACCACCATGTATCTGAAGAACAGTCTGGCCACTGAAGTCATCCAATAGTTTTGGTTCCAATGCTAACCATGATAATTCTTCAAATTTCTGCCCACACTCAGCTGCTACACTTTCAGTTGCTAAATAACGGAATGGTGGAGTTCTTATTTGCTCATCTCGTTTTTCATGGCCATAACTACTTGTCAAAATAATTACCTGAAATGTTATTAAGTTTATTATTTAAAATATATAAATGATGAATGGCCAGAGCCAATTACAAATTTTGCATATTATATTTTTCATTAGAATTTGCTTTAAAGATTTTAGACATGGTTGCAGTTATCCATTGTATCTAATAACAGGTTACTAAAACAATTAGTTAGAATTAATAACTAATAAAAATTATAAAGACAAGAGTTTCAATTAGTACGTGGTTAAACACAGATTTAAAAAATGTAAATAATTTTCTAAGAAAGATACTTTAAAATAAAATCTATAAAATGCATGTTATTCATTTAAATTACTAGTGAATAATTAATATAAAAGATTCAATAATTTTGATAGCAAAATAAAAGAAATTAATTGGGAGTTTATAAGGGATAACCCTTATTAAATTTATCAACATTTACTGCTTCGTTTGAAATTTTTTGTCAAGTTTTTGCTTTAATTTTGTTAAATGAATTATTCTTATAGTAGGAAGAAAATTATTGTTGGGCAAACGCGAGCTGTATAAAAAAAAATTATTCTTATAATTTAATTATTCAAAATGTTTACATTGTTTTACTATTTACAAAGCAGTTATAATAAAAATGAATATTTTTGTATAATTCGATGCCCTTTGGTGCATAGCAATTGCTCAAAGTTCCTTAGACCAAAAAGCTCTGAAAAACTATGCCTACCTTGGCAATCTTCTGATCCGTGACGAAATTGAGTATCTCGTGAAAAAACTTGGAGGGTCGCTTGACGAGTGGCGACCTTATTTGCAATGCCACGATTCTCTTTTCGTGTAGCACATATAGGTCGACGGACGTGCAGATATCCTCGTTGGTCTCGTCGTAGGGATCGGCGCCAACAAGCGGTATGAAGGAGGTGTCGAAGATCCGGCCGGCCCGGCGCAAGCCCAGTGTCGCGATCAGCAGGTCAACACTAAGCTGTCCGACATTGCCCACCGCCACTGAGGGTAGTATCAGCGTGTAGCCCGCAACATTTAGGCCTTCCTGTAGATCCAGCATGATTATTCTTATTGTTGCTGGCTCGGTGATAGTGCACCTTTTTAAATAACCTGAGTGATATGTACACACATACGGGGCGCCGGGGTGCAGATGATTCGTACAAATGTAAAACAGATGATCGGGGACTGATATAGGTGAGTGCGCTGTGTTCGAGTATCGTGATGGTTATTCATGCGTCAAAAAGTGGTACATGTTTTGTAAGAAAATTTTATTTCTATTATTTTATACTTTTCAGAAGTAGAAATGCATAAATAAAAAATTATTATTTAGTTGTGAATATTATTTAGTTTATAAATAAAACGTGTATTAAATAAAATTTAATTTATTTAATTTGATATATATCGCATCGATTCAGATCGTCAATGACCGTCACTCTTACGGTCATACTTACATATTTTGCAGCTGCGGCAGGATGAAACCTTGTCCAGTACAAATAAATTGCACTATACGTGTTTGAACTGGTACGCAAGCGACATCATGCACGATGTTTACGTTTATCTTTCGAATATTGTTAATTTTCTTTATTATTACTTCGATTATAATAATGAATTGAAGAAAAAGTGTTTTTTTATTCGATTTCTTATACATTTTGAGCTCTTGGTGTATAAAAGTACTAGAAATTAAAAAAAAAATTTCAACGCGTATATATAAAGATTTTGCATAATTACAAAAAAATGAAAACGACATCGGTAAAAATTAGCAAGTACGAAATCACTGTCATCAATGCTTCTTATATTATCTATTGAAACACTGTATATGTTATCATTTCATATGTAAGTTAATTTTTTATTGGTTCATTACTCAGTATTGCAATATCAATATTGCAAACAAATCTTATATAGATTTAATTTAATAGATGCTTGGTTTTTCTAAGAAAATATATAAAATAAGTTTCAATAGTCTTTATAAAAGATATAATTTTATAATAAATGCATATTTACAAAAAAAATTTGTGAATATAACACAATTAAAATTTTTGCAACAAAATTCTTTCTGTAAATAAATGTACATCGCTTTCTCTGAACCAGGCTTGTAAAGTTGGATGTAATTCTAAAGATAATACTTTTCTTACTTCTGAATCTGGAATTATGCAACTAAAACATAATTAACTTATTATAACCATATATGATTAAACTAAATGGCATGCACTTTTCTTAGTAAGTACTTACCGAACTCTGTTGTTTACACAATCTTGTTTAACATACTCATATCGCAATAGTGAAAATATGTATCTTATATATTTTGAATCTAAATTGTTGTTGCTGTATTCATCATAAACATAATCATTAATTTTATTAATGTATCCCTCTGTTAATATTGGAACAATATAATTTACCTAAAAATAAGATAAAATATTGAAAATTTAATATACGTAATTTTTATTAGTATATTATACACCTAGGGAGTAAAAGTAAAGAATGTCCCAGATCGCATGTAAATTGTCACCCTCGCCTTTGGCTCGGATGATAAACATGCGATTTGAGGCATTCTTTGTTTGCTCCCATGATACATATACGATTTTTTTGCCTAGCAAGGCCAAAAGTACAACTTTTATGATTGGGCACCAGGAGCAAAAGTGGTACTTTTGGCAAAAAAAAAAATTTTTATACTTGTTTGAAACAATCTTCTATAAATTCTTCAGCCTTGCAGTATACATGTTTTTCCTGCTCTTGTAAAATAATTACACCTATTTTTGGATCCTTAGATCTAAAAATTTTTGCTATTTCTTCTGCAGTTTTACGCCCATCTTCCGCAAATGTTAACATTGTTATACTGCCATACTTTTTTTTTACCTGAAATATAATTAACTCAAGTATTTTCAATGCTTTTGCTACATTAGGACAGTTTTATTTTATAACTGTAAAAATTAAAGTTTATCTAAGGACCACCAAATGCTGTGCTGCTGTGCATTTTTGGCCATGCTGTATAGCAAAAATCGCACAAAACAGCACCTACGTGGTCAGGCCCTAAAACATACTTAGAAATATATTTTTTTATACAATTTACCAGTGTAGGTATGTGTATATATACAAACTAAATATCTCAAAAATCAATAAACCAATTTTTAAATAATATAATTTTACTTGAATGCAAATTTAGCATTAACAATATTTAATTTGATATATTTTTGTATTTTTTAAACAGTGCTTTTAATGTTATAATACCTTGATCGCATTACTTTATGTTTAATAATTTTTCTACAAATATCTTTATGTTAATGTATTCATTTTTGGCATTAAAAATTTTAATTTTAATAAAATTATTGTACCTATGCTAAAAAAAAAAAAATCAAAAGTTTAAAAAGCTAAGTTTTTTTTTCAATCAAATTAAAAAGTATATGAAATAAAATAAAATTACTTACATTATTATTTGTAGAATTTTCTTTATTAGTATTATAAACTACACTTGTTATATCCTGATTTGTTTTATGTTCAGTTTGTATAATTGAACTTAAAACTAATGGAGCTCTTGGCAATACATTTGGTTTACATATTCCATTTTTCAAACCTAAAAAGCAAACAACAGGATAGAGGTGACATAAATTTTAAAAATATCTAATAATCCATAAAGAATGCAATATTTTACATGAATTTTTATTCTGAGTAATGTTTCTAAAAAATTCAGCAAAACAATCTGATACTTGGTTAATCACATCTAGTCGTTCAATTTCTTTTAATTCAGAAAATATTTTATCCAGAGTAGCATTGGAACTTTGTGCAAATGCTAATAAAACATAATAAGTTGGATCTTGTAATCCCTTGAAATCATAATCTATACACTGAAAATTGAAGTTTTGTTTTGGTATGATTCAAAATTTACGTGAAACATTTCTTCTTATTATTTATTACTTACTTTTATTTGTTCAGACGTGAGACCAAGATGTGCAGCAAATGTTTTCCAATCCCCGTAACACTTTCCTGATTCTGTTGCACTTAGTAAAAGACATAATTTTTGTAATAATTCTTTACCTTCAGGTTCAAAAAGATATGATGCATGAATTTCTGATGCTGCTTGCTTTTGATTCAAAATAACTGTTTCTTCATTTTGAGGTTGTAATACACCTTCCCTGATCTTTTCCAGTTCAGGATTATAGGTTCTAAAAAAATATTTTATAGAAATGTTTTTTTAAACATATTAAAATTATTAACATAATAGTTTTTTTATTTATACCTTGCATACATCATAGATTGTTAGTAATTATCTAATCACATATGATGACTTTAAAATTCATTTTTGTATATACATATTTTGTATGTACATAATTGAGAAAAATTAAGTTTCAATTGCATGTTACCGTAATTTACGCATTTTTAGAACAGAAATAAAAGTTTCTAATGTGAATTAAAATATTTATCAACCATCAATATTTCCTCATGATTCTCCCCTCTATAAACAATCCCAAATGCAAGGTCATTAATTGAGACTTGAGCCATTTAAACGTAGGGCGGGAAATTTAAAATAATTTATTTTTAAATGCCCCAGCAGAATACACAAATGAATTTAGATAAAATAGTATTGTTTGCCAAGTTAATTTGACTGCTTTGTACATTCTAAGTAGTCCAATTTAAATTTTATGCTATTCTCTTAAACTTTCTTATCCATCAAATAAGTAACCTTAAATTGTTGAGTATAGTAAATTTAATTTGTTAAAATAATATTCAAAAAATTATAATTTTTATAAATTCTTCACTTTATTGTTCAATATTTTAATTTTCTGTCAGTTTCATTGTAAGATCCATTGAAGGTATGATTCGTATGAACTAAATATAAGTTTGGCTTTATGCCAAGTTAATTACAAGCATTTTTTTGTTCTTTTATTTGCGTGTTCCAATAATAATAAATGTATCAGTAATCAAGCTTATTAAATTGATATACTCTTTGTTATTAGAAATTTATATTTTTATTACAGTTAAATTATAAAAAAGTAATTTTCAATAAATTATTAAATATTTTTTATGGGAAATTTTATGTTTATTTAATAATATTGTGTATCAAATTTCATAAAATATAGGTAGAATATTTTATGTTTGTATTTCTTAAAGATAATTTAACCAAGCATAATTTATACATAATAGTTTCCATTATAGTTTGTCACCACTTAAAACCTCAGCATTATTCAAAGTATCGCACACTCAAAGAAAATGATTACAAGATATTATCATGATGAACAGATGACGTGATTGCTTAGTGAATATTTCATCTCTAGAGGTGAACTTGAATAATAGTTTTGGTAAATTTACTATTATAAACCATACAGATGATTTATGTTTCCATGCAGATGGTCCTCTATAATTAATTAACATTACAAATAAACATTGGAAGTAAATATGGTTTATGGACTAAACAGTAGGTGGTAAAATAATTCACTTTGAAAATACTTTAAATAATATATCTATATATATAGTGAGTGAAACGCGGTAAAAAATTTGTGCAGGTTAGGTATGCGTATATATATATA
>JAPYZO010001527.1:0-23513 GCA_030522905.1 Torymus flavipes
ATATATATATATATATATATATATATATATATATATATATACACGCTTGCAAACTACGTCAGCTCTTGATGGTTTTTTTTTTGTTTGAGCTATATCTAGTTGGATTTTTTTTTTTTATCTCGTTTAAAGATACGTTGCTGAAGTTTATCTTTTTTGTTTAGGAACCTACAGATCTAAAAATTCGTAAATGTAAAACTTGTTACGCCAATCTTATACTTATGTTATTACTTAATGATGTTAGGAAATCGCAGTGCAAACAAAAAAATACTAAAGTGAAGTTATCAAAGAGCTTTTAAAAGCCCGCGTTATCGATCACTAAGATAATTTTTATCTGGGTTGTAAAGTATTCAAACACAAGGGTAAGAAGGGTCCCAGCTCTTAAAGAGAAATATCTTCGTGAAAAGAAATTTCAGTAAAAGGATAATTCAATTTTGCCTATAATCAAAGAGAACGATTTTTAATTTATTTTAGCACCTACCATTCCACTAAAAATAACTTCCTCATTTAAAAAACCCCTTTAATCATTTTCCTTATCTTGTTTCAGCTCTGGATCTACGACTACATAGGCAGTTATAACTTAGCTCTAAATGTGATACTGCTGATGCTGTCGGGCCTGCTCGTAAACGGGCCCTACGCCCTCATTACGACTGCCGTCTCCGCCGAACTGGGTACGCATCCGAGTCTCGGCGAGGACTCGAAGGCTCTGGCTACTGTTACGGCCATCATCGACGGCACTGGCAGTATCGGCGCGGCCGTCGGTCCCTTACTGGCAGGCTTTGTCTCCAGTCGCGGAGATCCCAAGACTGCCTGGCATAACGTGTATTATATGCTTATGGCGTCTGAAGTCTTGGCATTGGTGGTAAGTTGTATTTGGATTTTTTGTTGGTTTTTAGAGGAAGTAAATTAACTTTTTTTTTAACGTACGTAATCACTTGTTTAAAGTGTATAAAAGATTTATTTATTTATATAAACACAAAAAAAATTTACATAATATTAAAATTTATTAATAGCATTATTAATTGTCTAATATTTAAACACACGTTTTTAAAATTCAAATTTTTAATAATCATATTTTTTCTTTGTTTTTTTCAGCTTCTGTCAAAGTTGGTATACAAGGATTTGAAGTTATGGAGGCAGAGACGGCGGGCTGTTTAATTTTACACAAACTATTGTAATGGAGAGCAAACATAACGTTGATTATGGACTCTCTAGATATATATGAATGTATTTTTATATAAAAATTATGAACAGACTGTCTCAGGAAACACAAATAAGAGAATAGAAAAATCGAATCGTCCCTACGAAGTGTAGCACAAAAACTGAGATCGGCCTATGGAAGGAGAAATTAGATAGACCAATTGATTATAAAAATAAATATGTATATTTCTTTTATGACGAGAAATTCTTCATTATTCTTAGTTTACTTACAAAGTCGATTTTAATAAGTTACATTAACTAGTTAATAAAAAAGTCTTATGGAATGCCAGCAGGGATGATGTAACTAATGGAGTCTGCAAATTCGCCCCAAGCTGCTCTGTGCGTTTGAAACGTAATGATCCACGAGATGTACGCAGCAAATGATAATATTGCTCCAACTGCAGACATTATAACATCTGAAAAAATAATTAAGAATGGTATTCAATCTTTGGTACAATGAAAAAGATTGTATATTATTTTAAAGTTTATAAATAGATGATTTATATAAAGTTAAATATAATCGTTATTTTTTAATATTTTATAATGAAAACGACAATGTTTTGTAAATAAGAATTTAGATTTTATTGTCATTATTTGTTGTGTACGAAAAAATATTTACAATATCTGTATGAAAATTTGTCGGATATATGGAATAGTAACATCAATATGAATGTAATATTTTGATTATTGTATTTACAAATACATCAAATGAATTTTGAAATAAATGTAAGACTGATGTTTTAAATGATTTTTAATCAACTAAATATTACTATAGAATATGTTTACAAATGAGAAATTACCATTTTAACAAGGTATTATAGTAACTTTAAAAATTTTAATATTCAATAAAATAAGAGATAGTTTATAATGAGCATTTATCTTATAATTAAAAGTTAAGGAAATATTTTTTATCACAGTAAAAATAAACAAATTTTTAACAAAATAATTTTAAAATTTTTTCATGAATTTCAACTCAGTCTAAATGATGTGTAATGGTGATACAAAGTACTAAATTTTTTTTCTTGTTGCTTTAAATGTATGATTAATAAGTGAAAGAACAGTTACTTTTTTTAATCACAGTCTTGCTCTCTTAAAAATAAGTTTTCTGGTTCTTAAAAACATTCTAAGTAATTTGTACAACAACTACTTAGTTGGAAAAAATAAAATATTCTTTGAAACATATGAAAGATGAAGTTATACTTACACCTCCTAATCTGCTTTTGTTCGTCAAAGTGTGGAACAATAAATGCTTGCTTAGCAAACCAAATAGCATTCACCGCCCAGAGGAAGGGAAGCATTGCAAATCCACCTGCAAAGCAAAAGTTTTTTAATATCCTGTTCATCTTCTAAAATCTCAAATCAAAGCTTCTATTGACGTTTCTCCATTATTCTACTGTCAAATCCTAACCAAGTCTTTCGCTTTGCCACTCGAAAACTGAGCCTTAAAACTCACCAAAGAAGTAGCACTTGCACAGGTACAGTTTCCTGTCATGGGGCATCTTGTCGAGATCCATTTTTCCGCTATTATAAAATCCACGACCTTTGGTAAAAAACTAACAAACTACGAAACAAAAAACACAACGACGACGCGGACGGACTTGTCATCACCGAGGAAGCGTCGCATATGCGCGTGCGCTGGACGGAGGCGACGTCTTACAACGAGTACGCGAACGATCATCGCTCTCTCGTCTGCTTTGTGCCGCCTGCTGTCCTACGTTCTCGTTTCTGGCTTTTCACGAAGGAATCGCCTTGGACTTTTGGCCAGGTGTTTATCCCGCGAGGCAAAGCTCTCGTGTCTAGCGGGATCTGGGTTCGGCTGTTTCGTCGAGCGAAACAGTCATCGAGGATGTTCGTCGCCCTGAGAAGCGGCATCGCCGCCAAGACACCCTACACTGGGATCGCGAAGGAGTTATGTAAGGTTAGCGATCGGATTTATTGTTAACCCTCTTCGATGAGTGAACCAGTTTTGTTATTATTAAATTCGTGTACTTTTATGTACCTACATAGAGAGACGTTAAACTCCAAGATTCTAACATTTTATCTTGTTTTGTTTCGTTAAGTATTTCATGAGTGCATGGTTTGGTTTTGACACATTTCTACAGGTGCTGCAAGAACTATACATTTTCGAATAAACATCAAATTAAATGTAATCTTTTAATACAAATAGGTATATCTCCTAAATGTTCCTTATCTGTGAGTTACATTTAAATGTAATCCAACTAAATGAAATATTTTCTTTTATCTTTTCTCAAATATAAATGTTGTTCATTATGAAAACCTGAACACATCCATGAATTCATCTACAATAAAATACTCATTATTTTCATTATTATTTTAATTTTTTCAGATACTTCCTAAAAATAATGTTTCTAAATATCAAACAGCTACTCTTACACGAGCAGCTTTTCGAAATGAAGATGATATTCCAAATGTCAAGCCTTTTCCTTACCACGAAAAACAATATAATGCTCTCCGTATGATGCTGGACACCAGTACATGTAGAGTTAACGAACAGTCCAAAGTAATTGTAATAGATGGTCCACCAGCAGCTGGTAAAAATAAATTAGCTACAGAACTAGCAAAGGAATTGGATTTCTTGTTTTTGCCACAGCCAACTTTTGATGATTTATATGTCAGTCCATGGGGATTTGATTATCGAACATTAGATGATGAGTTACCGAAAGATGCACAAACATGGGATATTGAAAGATTTTTGCAAAATCCAACAGATTGGAACACAGCTTCAATGCAAAATTACATGTTAATAATGAGACAAAGAAAATGGATGAATGCATTGGCTCATATATTACTAACTGGACAAGGTGTTGTTACTATTAGATCACCATGGAGTGATATGGTTTTTGCCAAAGCCATGGCCAAAAATAAATATATTTCTCCAATAGCTCTTGAATGTCATACAGACTGTTGTTTAGCATCATTACATTGGTATTTAAGGCCACATTTGGTTATTTATTTAGATGTTCCTGTCAACATTGTACAAGTAAATATATTTTTAGAGTAATAAAATAAATGCATGTTTTACAAAAAAATTTAAGTTTAATAAGAAAAAAATTTTAAATTATTCTTTCATAATTATGATTTAAATTCCGTTTTTACTGAATAAAACATAAAAAAAAAATTACTATTGTTTTAGCAAAATATTAAGAAACGTGGATTGCCACATGAAACAAATTCAAAAGCATTAACTGACCAATATCTAACAGACCTAGAAGAAAGCTATAAAAGAGATTATCTGGCTAAAATAAGTCATCATTCCCTATTACTTATTTATGATTGGTCACAAGGTGGTGATAGTGAAGTTGTGTTAGAAGATATTGAAAATTTAAATTTTGACGGCTTTGATGAACTTGATCATAAACTACAGGATTGGAGATTTACCCGTCATGAATGGAAAGTTTATGCAAAATATTTCACTCACCATGCAGCTACATTATTGTACCACAATGACATTGTGAGAACAGATTGCCCAGAATTAATGATAACTGGTAATGATGTACATACATGGCAAAGTGTTACATCAGAGGTAAGATTGTTTTGATTATCATTTGACATTTTATGTATAATGTAAATTTTCAAACTAAATATAGAATTCATTATAGAATTTAATCATTTAATATTTTATACAGGGTTTAAAAATTTTATAAAAACTTATTTTTCACTAATATTTAAAATTTGAAAAGGAAAATAAATTAGTTAGATTATTTTTTATAGGTACCTGATACGAAGTATGCTTTTGGCTACAATCCCTTCAAAGGTGACAAAAATATAATGTGGAATTCTAAAAATTACGATTATCCTGATAACGTAACGCCTCTTATGAAGAAATATTATGAAAGAAAACAACGTGAAAAAACGAGAGTGAGTGAAGCTAAATAAAATATATTAAATTTAAAATTTTTGAAAAAATTGTTAATACATGTACACAATTGATAAGTCATAAGATAGTAAACTTTACATTGGAATAAAAGTAGCTCATTTCTGAGCTTCGTTGAAAATTTTTTTAAATTTAAAATGTTTTTCATTTACCTTACATGTATGAAGCCATAGTTTTCATTCAATATTTTTTGTGACTCGTGTATTGATTTTCGGGGTTTTTGAACCTAAAAAGCAAGGTTAAATTGATTTTTGCTTTATATGACAACGAAATACTTAAAGTTATAAATAATAAAAAAACTTGTTAAAAATAATTAAAAATCTGCCACAAATTTATGCGAATGAGAAAATGTTCATCTTCAAATGAAAATAGTATACTGGATTTATCTCTGAATAAGTAAGTCATAAAAAACGTGCATTCACAAATTTATAGTGGATTAAGTTTAATATTTTCGATTTTACGGAATTTTAGAGCAGCGGGCAAATAAGGATTCTTATTTGCCCGGCCGGCGTATAAATATTTTTCGATACAGGCCGGGCGTAAAAGCGATTTTAAAATTTTGTAAAATGCATAAAGTTGCACTTTATGGACATTGAATCGAAAAATCACGGGCTGCGGTAGCGGCCCTCCGTGGCAAGTATATAAAGCCACGAGGGTATAGCTGCCCTTTATAGTTAAAATTTTTACAAGATTTTTTATTTTATGCCTGGTGGGCGTGAAGTCGCATTTTGTGCCGATACCTACAAAGATACGTAAAATGGTACTTTACGCACACGAGGTCGAAATAGTATATTGTGTACCAAGGGCGCCGTGTGATTGCACTATTCTACCTACCTATATAGCTCGCAAATTGCTCTCGCCTTCGGCTCGTGCTACAAACTCCACACTCGGTCTAAATACCTATAGGCCCACTTAGCCCTTGTTGCACACGATATTTTTTAAGACACAGGTTTGGATTTTCATGTTTTTGTACCTGAAACGCAAAACTGCATTAGTTAACGAATTTCCGATACAGCAACCAAAGACCTATTGAAATGTTCATCTTTATCTTTCCTCATTTCAACGTATTTAAAAATTTTTGTAAACTTCGTATTTTTGAAATAAAGATTAGACAATAAAATAATAGATTAATAAAAAATGAAAAGATACTCAGTATATACTATTAGATACTATTAGTAAGAAAGTTAAATACATTTTATAGAAGATTATTGAGAAGCAAGTATAAGAAAATCTGTTGCCTCTGTTACGTAATTTATTCGTCCGCTTATGAAATTTTACGCTCGTTCTGCAACTTTTGTGCCCGCTGGTCTAAAAATGGTTAATTTAGCACCTTTTTTTATAGATTTAAAAAACGCGAAAATCATGCAAGTGTACAAAATAATATAAGATATTTGTGTTTAACTCTATAATAGTGTATTGTGTGACAAGGGCGTAAAGTGGTCATTTTTAGACCAAGTGTGGAGTTGGCAGTACGAGTCGAAGGTGAGTGCATTTTGCGAGCCGAAAATGCGTACTGCAATCACACGAGGTCGTAAGCCCACTTACTTAGTCCTTGATACACTCCATATTTTTTTGTAACCCGTGTACTTACTCTCTTTTCTTCCCACTGATTAGAGTATTTTTAATTTTTATTTAGTTAATATTTTGCTAAAATTAAATCTATTTTTGACGGTTGAATTAAAATAATTTCAACATATTTTATAAAAATTTCCGAAAACTTTTTAGCGGGCGATAAAACCTCAAAAGCGTCCGCTAGTCGAGTAAGTAGCGGGTGATAAACATGACAGCAGCGGACTTTTTATAGTCTTTATCGCCCGCTGACGTTTTTTTTTCGTCTATCGGTCTTTATAGACAGTCACTTTAAAGCTAAAAAAAAGCGCGAAAACCGTACTTGTCTTGCCAAAAATTTATTTTATTCATATTATCTATAAGCGAAAATATTTAAAATTAAAAAAATATTATAGAATTTAGTTTTAAATTCATAATTTTTTTATTTATTTTTTTTCAAAAATCTTAAAAGTTAACACACGATTATATAGTTAATTTAGATATTTTTTTGCTCAGCGGTCTCGAGAGGCAAACAAATAGGAAACTATACGCACCACGAGAAAAAATAAAGAATGTCACAGACCACGTGTTTGTCCTCGCCTTTGGATCGGGTGACAATTTACATGCAGTCTGGGACATTCTTTATATTTACTCCCTAGGTGCGTAATATACTCTTTTTCTCAATGCAACTAAAAGTGTAAAATTCAATACATAGAATGTTTATGATTTTTAAACTTATGAAATTTAAATAATAGTTTTTTATAAAAATCAATGGGATAATAATAATTTTACAATAAGGATTTTCATTAAAATGATTTAATACTAAGCTTTTCACTACGCTTGAAAATATATTCATATATTTGAAATTATTTTTCTCTTCGCATGTTATATGTTTATGAAGGACATTCACAATTAGTGTTAAACAATAGCTATTATTTTACAGAAAATTGAACATATTTGCAGTCGTATGTTTACATAAAATAAAAATGATTCCTTTTTTTTCGATTCAATATATTTATACAGAGTAATATATCATACAAACATTCATTTTGTGTAAAGCATACTATTTTTTTTTTAAAGTATGCTGTAGTATAACGTTGCACTTAGATTTAATATGCCATTTACACATTCATGCAATTTAGAGCACATAAGAAGCTTTACACATACATCCCACAAAGTTACATTTATTTTTTGGACATTTATGGGGAAAAATATACATATATGTATTTATACCTGATGAAAAATTAATATGCTAAACATTAAAATGTAACTTTGTTATTTGTCAATACTATGTTTTCTTGATTACAAATCAAGAATTTGATATTATTTTCTAGAAATATTTTTTTTTCTTTCATTTAAAGGGAATGTTGAAGTTAGTCAATATAAAATTTGTTAACACTACCAATGACTATATTTCTGGCCTGAACGTATTTTTTGTAAGGATTGGTAAAATTTTTAATAATTTATGGTAGGTACTTAAATTAATCTACATTCCCTTCAAGTACATTAGATTTTGGTTTGTAAATACCATATATTTTGCAGTTATTACAACAATTATTACTCAAATGAAAGAATAAATTTTATTGTACAATGCCAATTATATGATAAAAATAATTTTTGCTTTAATTAAATATGAAAGATGAAATGTAAATAAAACTGTCATTTTTGTATTCAATTTATGAAATTAATTAAAAAATATTTTTTTAATAACAATAATTCATTTATCTGCTAAAACAATAATCTAAAATCATTAGCAAAAGCAACAGTTATTCAAGTTGCAAAGTTCATATTACTGAATTAAAAAGTAGATAGCACTTAGTTATCCACTTATGAACATGATTTTAGAGCCTTTTTATTTCCATAATACAATTTTTTCTTTAAATTCATAATCTATTTTTCAAACAGTTCATTATTTTCACCATTTGCTCTTAATTTTTTTATTACTTTCTTGATGTTCCATTTCTTTTTATTTCCTCAACACTGTTCATTTCTATTACAATCAACTGGCAGTGAACTCTTCAACTTGGGCACCAGGAAAACACTGGAGCAACATTTAAAATTGATGCGTGAAATTGCTATGCATGTAAATAGTATTTACAGATTTAACAATTAAGTCTTATAAAGTAAGACAAATGAGCTTCAGATTTAATGAAATCTCATTCTCTGGTAAATCCACATATATCCAATAGTTCAAAATCTGCAGAATGGTTGCAAAAAACAACAACATATATGCATAACCATACACTTTATCTTAAGCAGTAAGGCTACAACAAGAATTAGTCTTGCGAGCTGTTTTGTAAAACGCTTTAGACTGAATGCTGAGACCTTCAGATTTTTGAACAAGATCATCCAGTTTTTCTCCTCTTTCCAAAACAGCTTCTAGTGTATTATGCTGAAATAATAATAATAATAAATATAAAAATATAATTCAGCTATAAAAATTTTTATTTCATTTAAAATTAAATTTATTTTTAATATTAACAAGTTCAGTGTAGCAAAGAATTGTAAATAATTTTATATTTTTGTGATAATTTGTTTTTTAATTGTCTGTAAACAATATTAGAGTATTATTCTATTAAATAGATTCTATTAGAGTAGATCTATTAAATTGTATTTGTATTCATTTAAAAAAATAATTTTATTTGAATTTGGTAGTAGATCTTTGAACAGTTTTTTTATTTGAAATGAATAAATAAATGATTCCATTTAATCTATTAATAACAATATATGTTAAAAGTGATATAAAAAATCAATCTACATATGTTATTATAAAACTATTATACTTAAATTTTTCAAATATGACAATAGTAATTTTCAGTTGTAATTAGGAAAGTATTTAGAAATATTTTCTTCTAAATAATTCATAATAGTTATTTATTCAACTTACTAAAATAATCTTTGTTTCATCCAAATCATCCTGCATTTTGGTAAGAGCATCTGCTTCTCTAGGATTTTGATACTTTGCTAAATAGGCATTTATCTGTTGAAAATCTATGGCTGGTTCTTTTAACGTAGGCCACGTGTGAGCTGGATATTTAGCTGAAAACTCGTCTAGCACTTTTGTAATCAAGGTATGTGACACTCTATTTGGATATTCATGATCTGAGATAAGAACACCAGCTAAACTGTCTCCTCTGACATAAACGTGGCACATGTATTCTACAAGATAATATAAGCAAGTGATAATTTATTCTTTATATCTAAGTAAGTCTCAACAGACGCAGTCATTACCTCCTTCTTTAACACTCTGCCTTGCTGCTATTTGAGTTCTCTCTACTATCGTCTTGGTGACGAACCCCATGAACTCTCTGACACTGTTTCTTTGGAAGTAGGAAAAAGAGTCAACATCATACGCTGCTTTCAGTGCTGTTGCTGATGTTGGTCCCTTGTACAGGATGGTCAAAGCGTACAACTTAACCATTTTGTCTACAAGCAAAATATTCCTGTATTTATACAACAAATTTACTCCAAAACATCAGAAAAAAGCTACATCTCCAAAATGCTCCGATTCGCAAAAAATAAACACGTATAAATTCTACAGCTCCGAAATCAATTATACGCGCGCGCTCGACAATGAATCTCAATTGCAAAAAAAACAGCTCTGGCGACTTAATGCACACGACGTCCGCCCCCGCCGTGCTGACTCTGCACTTGTCCGCACGTAAACAAAAGCGCGAAGAGAAAAAAATCAATGGCAACAACAATCGGAGCAGAAAGTCGATATATACATACATCCGCGAACTATATCGTTAGGGAAGATCACCTGTCACGAGGAAGACTCGCTGCAACTGCTGCTACTGCTGCTGCGTTGTCTATTCCTATACACACTCTTTCCTTCTCTCTCCTCGTCTACGCGAAGAGTCTGGAGCAGCGTTCCTGGCCCGGGAGGTGTAGCCTCGCTAGGAATCTCGACGTCGTGAGTCACGGCCGAGAAAACAGACGGTGGAGAGGAGAGTGAGGGGGAGAGACAGACAGACAGAGAGAAAGAGAAGACACAAAGAGGGAGAGGAAAATCTCTCTCGCTCGCGTGTCGATGCGATACTTAGCTTTCCACGACTCTCTACTCTACTCCTCTGATCGTATATAGTAGTGAAGTAGTGCGATGTCAACTCGCAGACGCCATTTGCTTTTTTTACGCGTATAGCGCGCAGCTGACCCCCCCGCCATTGGTTGTACACTTTAAAGCGCGACATTTAAATTTCCAGTGCTCTGCAGGGTATTTCGCAACAAGTCGCGGACCAGCTGTCATGCGGCGAGCGTGTGGTGTTATTGTCGGATATGCGTATGCGCCCGATGTATTATGTCGTAAAAAAAAAGGATGAGAGTACGTGTATGCGTCGGATGTTTATTTGCAGTGAGTTTGTCGGATGAGCCGTTCAAAAGTGCAAATAATGGAGTTTGTTATGTAACGAAAATACCTGGGCTGAAGAAATGCTGATGGAAGTGCGACGAATAATAAACTGGTTTTAGATGTTGTAAAAAATTGTCAATGGCGTAACTGAATATAAAATAAAGAAAAGGATAGATGATAAAAAATTACGTGGATGCGCTTAAATTCAGTCAAACTAGTTTATTTAGAACATTTAGATTTTTCCCAACTATATAAGTCTAATGTAATTTAATATTTTAGCTTTTTTTTATAAAAATAATATTTTTATGAATATACAGTAACTTGTTAATACATGTACTTATTAATCATGAAACAATATAATTTCTATGTCAAAGTGTTTGCAACTTCGTAACTGAGAATTCCATATTTGCTATGTAATTGCAAAATCATTGCACGTTGTTTTCTAAGTTCAGTGATGGATGATAATTATTCAGTTTTATAATAGAACTTCATTACTGAATAATCTGTCAACCATATTGAAAATACCTTCAAAACATTAGCTAAAAAAATATACAAATATATATTTTTCAAGCTTTTCGTAAATTCTAGTAATTTTAATGTTTTTTAAAAATACTTATTACTTTTTTTTACGTACAGAAATTTAATTGAAATATTTATGCATTAAAATGGAATCAGTCACGTAGTCATGCTGTTTCGTGTAAAATGTTGATATTTCAAGCTTTTATCATTAGATAAACTTTGAATACAGATAAAATGTTTCAAAGCCAATCGTTTTTCAGGAGTAACATTCAAAATAATATAAAATAACAACTAAATTAATAATAATAATTTAATTGAATATTTGATTTTTAAAAATTGATATTTTAAATAGATACTTGATCCCATTTATTGTGTATATATCTAGCTTTTTATAATTTAAACAGAAAAATTCAAACGCGAAACAGGTACTGTTTTGTTTTTGCGGTTGTGGACAGTATTTTCACTATGATTTAGTTTTAATTAGTTTAAACGATAAGATAATAAGGTACATTGTTAAGCAAAAAATCAAATGTTTTTATTTCTATAAATACTTGAGTTTTCAAGCAATCAAGCAAATTTTCAGTATAAAAAAAATCAAATATTCGCGCTTTTTTCAAATTTTTTAAAAAGAGGATATTAGCAATTTGAGAATAATTGTAAAAAATTAATAAGAACAGTACTAGCATGCGCAACTTTTATGGCTATATTGATTTTATTAATTACTTATGATAATAGTAAATTAAAAAAATTAGTGGGTGATTTTTGATAACATTTATTTAACATACTAAAGCAACTGAAAGGTTTAATTGGCGAGGGTTCATGAATCGTTATAAAAAGAATTCAAAAAATTTCGTAGGATTCTTACCATTTATTAGTTAGTAATATTATGCATTTAAAACTCATAGACTCTCATACATGGTGTACATATATTCATTTCACTCTGCGGCTAATCTCGCTTGTGCCGCCGGTAAATATTTTCTCTTATACTCCTCTTTTTTGTCACCCGTAAGTGTAAAAATACATATTACAAGTGGTCTACAATTATGCTGTATAGGAAAAAGACAGTGATGCACTTTTTTAACCATAGATACGCAAGTAATGTTTTTCTTTGTTGCACACTTAATATTTTCACCAGGTGCGCTCCAATCGAAAGTATCATTAAATACATTAACATGCTTGTAAAGTATATTTTTTATGCTTTAACTTATTCGCTGGGCAAGAGAGGAAATCTTTTTTCTTTTTGTATTGAAAAATAAAAATTAGCGATACTAAATGCACCCTAATAAATGCCTTGTCCACGAATGTGTATTTATATCATAGTTTGTAATAAAAATTTGAAAAGTATTTTTTTATATTTAGAGAATTTCATGTCATTCTTATCATATTACGCTATTTATCAATTTATTTATATTCCTTATATATTATTTGACAGGATTAAATATTATATGTAAATTATACATCATTCATACGTGATTACATATACTTTGAAGTTTATTTTAAATCACATACAAATGATAGAAATAATTTATTTTCGTAATAAGCTTTCATGGATAATTTTCAAAGTAAAATTTTATGATTTATACACGATAGATGTATTTATATATAATTTAAATATAATTATTTATCCCAACATTTTTACAATTTAATCACAAATCTGAGCAATAGACGATGAAAAAAACATGAGTTATCAAAGAAGCGTTTTGAGTATCGCAAAATTATTATAAAAAAAAAACAATATAAACAAACGTCTCATACGCTGTGTGTAAAGTTTTTGACACTCGTTCTTCTACGAAAAATCAACTAACTTATTATAAAAACGATAAATATAAATTTAAAAGTACGATCCAATGCAATACACGCTGAAATAGTCGTTTTAATTTGTGAATTTTATTTTACGGAAGTCTTGGAAAATATCCAATTTATGTATTACATATTACATTAGAAGTTCATGAATAAATAAACATATCAAAGATCTTCTTAAATATGTACACTGAGTAATTAATTAGCAGTAATAATTTTATTAGGCGCATTAAACGACCATGTAAAAGAACTCTTTTTATTATTTATTCGGAACACGTGTTAGAACGACTTTCGGTCGATTTGTTTGAATGATTTTCCTTGTTTCTTATACGAATTAAAAAAAATCTAATTTTATGTGTTTTGTTATCGTTGAGACAAAAAAGCTTTCGTCAACATTTTCACATTATTTTTTTCGTTTTCTTAAATACTTGCTGGGCTCCTCGAGCTTACAAAAATTCTATGTACAGTATGATATATAATAACTGCTAGCAAGAGCAAGGCACGATCGATTTGAAATGTCGTCATTCATTCACAACAAATAATCAATTGATTGCCGACCAATCTATTGATCACTCTCATCAGTAAAGAAAGTAAAGAAACAATTCAGTTCATTTTGTAAAATAAATTTAGTCTGCACCCTTGTAACTGTTTCATTCTCTTCAAGTATAAAAAATCATGCACGAACTGCGTGAAAATGTTACAATATCTGCAATTCATTACATATATATTTTTATAAACCACACACACAAACTGTTGCCAGTATTGTATTTCACATATCTTACTCATGCACAATTTTCTATTCATTGTATAGTTGCGGTAACAATAGTACTTTTAGGTCAAATAAAACTAGATTACAAATGGAATTGTCTAGTTCTTTCTTTAATCTGATTTCTCTTCTCCAACTTGTTTTCGAGGCTTTACATTTAGTCTTCTTGAAAAATCACTTTCACATAGGAAAACGAATGTCCTGACAAAAATTTAATGCAAGGACAAACTCCCAATCACAAATTTTTTTCTTTAGATTATAATATATATTTATATATATAAGCCTTGGCATAAACTTTAGCATAGTGTTTCGGTACAAAATAATTGTTTAAAAAAAATCTTCGTGAGAATATTTCTCTCTTCACTAAATACCTGTGTGCTGTTGACATTGCATCTAAATATCAGTTTGCTAGCTTATGCGTGCATAGTAAAATTATACTACATCATTGCATTTTGCACGTTTTTGATGGTGTTATCTTAAACTCAATACGAACACTTTTTTTTTCTTTTTTGATTTCTTTGTTAAACTTGACCTTTACATCGTGTTATGCATGTTTGATTCGCAATACTGTGCTAAAATACATTCATGCCATATAAAAAAGCGGTTAACGTCCTTCTTAAATGTAGGAACTTAAATTTCACACGCTTGAAGTCAAGTACAAATATTTAAATATGTCTCTATAGAACAAACATGATTTCAAATTTATTGATATTTCTTTGAAATCACAATCACGCTTGTTATTTCATGTGCGATTATTGAATTTTGTGACCTTTTGAACCTTTTATTTTTAGTTTTCTATAAGACAAAAATTCCTTAAGCTACCTATCTCAAACTGTAATATATTGAAAAATTTAAATATTGCCAAGCATTTATAAAAAAATGTTATGTTAATTTAAGTGCCAATTTTATTTTTAGGTCCAATAAGTGTTGCAATAATAATCATTAATTCAAAACTTTTCAAATTTTACATGTAAATCCTTACTTTGATTGAAAGAAATATTGTATATTGAAACAAATATTATTCATTAATCAACATCTCATAGGGTTACTTAAAGAATAATCACTCAAAAGCGTTACTGAAATCACAAAGATTATTATCATTCTCCAGATGGAGTTACAGTATTCAACTGTATGGAATAAAAACTCTTTAAAAGTCCATTTTTAAAGAGTCACTGAACGATTCAAAAAGCATTACCAAATGTAAGATAATGCATAAGAAAACACGTTGTAATGAATATAACTAGAAGTTATGAAAAACAAGTGGAGGACTAGGAAACGTAGAGGATCTTGATGAATTTTTGAATCTTCTGAGTCTACTCGCTGAGTACCTACAAAAGTTCCATGCTTATAAAAATTCTCTAAAAGAACTTCTTTCTCAGCCCATCTATCAAACAACCATCTTGATAATTGCTCAGGCTCTTTAGGAACCTAAAAAATATTATATTAAAAATTATAAGTATTTTTTTAATATTAAAAAAAATTTTATATAACGTATATTCATGTAAAATATTTTATGATATCTTACCACTGAAGTAGGGTATAGTCGATAGAAAAGAACGGTCTCACATGGAGGTCTTGAACCAGTAATAATAGTTAACAAATCTAATGGTTTTTTCTCTGGATATGCAATAGTTATATCAAGTATCCATCTGATTTCTGGTTTTGTTATGGACATAACTGAAAAATTTCATGTATTTATTTTACAATAGAAAAATTTATATCCTTATTAAATAATAACATTTATTATTTTATTACTTGATCTAGTATTTAATTGTTGTTCAGAAGAGTTGTTGTTTTGAACAGGTCCAACAATATCAAATATTGTTTGTAGAGCTCCAACTCTTGGCAGCGTAACATTTTCCAAAATTGGTAAATTATTTTTTTTAGCATATTTCTGCGACGTTTCTAATCTCTTACAGAGAAAACCACCTTCAGGAAACAATACCAGCCATTTTCTTTCAAGTGATATATACGATTCTTTCAAATGGGCTTCCAACTGTCTCAAACTTTCTTCTCTCTTTTTTCGACCCTTTACGAATAAAAAAAAAAAATTATTTTAATTTAACTTAAATGCTACATTCAAAAACTACTTATCAAGAAAAATTATAAATTGTTACTAAATGAAAACTTTTGTAATATTGTGATAATTAAAAATGAATTCAAAGACTATCTGTGACTTTTATTTAAACTTGTCTTGATAGATTAAGTTTATTTATAAGTATTTCATACATTAAAGAAGAGTAATTTATATTATATTTGTCCCAAAAAAAAGGAGTACAAAAACTGAAGTTACATAAAAATATCAAAAAGTATAAATATTTTGATTAATAAAATACTTACAGGTACAATGAAAAAGTCTTTGTGTAATAAAGAAACAATTCCAAAATTGGTGTACTTGAATACTTTATCCATAATCCACATAAGGTTGGGTAGCACATGAGGCATGGCATTAAAAGTAGTCATTAGTATAGGAACATCACCAGTGCTTTGATGATTTGCAATGACCAAAGTTCTTTCACTTATGATTCTGTTAATGTCATCACCTTGTTCAATCACTGTAAGTCATCAAAAGAATATTAATTATATGTTTACCCAGATCTATGTTACATCTATCTCTATTTTATTTGTTAATTAAGTTGATAATATGTTTTACTTTTTCAAGGCTTTAGAATGTAGTAAACTTTTTATTTCAATTATTCTTTTATTATAAAGAATATGGTAATAATTTTGATTTGATAATTTAAATTTGATAGATATTAATATTATTAAACTTACCGTCATAACCAGCCGACCACGTCCATGAAGATACCATGGCTAATAGCCAGTGGAAGAATAGTCCCTCTATACGCCAGTAGATTTGTGGATGATAAATTTTGACTGGGAAGAGCAGCATCATCCAAATAACATATGTGGGTATGCAATACACATTGTTCATAAGGACAAATCCAGTTCGTGCCACGCATTTTAAAAAGTTTAGTAGGGTTATAAGTAACCTGTAACATAAAAAAGAAAAAGAATTAAGATGTTTCTATTTAAAAGTTTTCCACTGAAGAAAACTTGAACAGTAATAGGTGCTTGAGTAATTTGAATGAGGTCATTCATAAAAATAATGCATAGTATGATATCAGATATAGGTATATGATGTGACAATAATTTCTAAGGTTTCCAGGTAACTTACATGTGCTTTACAATAAGCCATACAAGGAATAAAATTTGATGTTAATGTTACTTTTGACTTGAATGTTAAATTAATCAGTTATATTAATATTAAATACATAATTAAACAGTCTCATTATTTTATGATTGTAGTAAGAACTACATAATAATAACAGATTTTATCTTAAATCCAAATATATAGTTTTGGTTATTGTCTATTAAATATTACTATTAAATATTGTATAAAAATTTGAAATGCTCAACTCTTTTATTGTATCAGCTATATTTATGCAAAAAATAACATTTTTTATTTATTTTTATTTACTTTCATAAACAGAATATATTTAGTTATTTACTTTTACTTGTATAGTGTAAAACTGATTCATTAATCAAAATAAAGCATATTGCGGTTATTATTATTATTATTATTATTATTATTATTCACCTAATATTTCAAAAATCAGCTATTAGAAAGCCGTTGCACAGACCACTTATGCAATTATATTGTTAAGAATCAAGGCAACTCTTACGAGACGATTCAAGTTGAATTTGACTTATATCTCCCACTTATCTCTAGTTCGTACAAGACTGATGAAGTAAATGACCCTGTTGTCAATATGAGATGTTAAAAACAAGTCTGTATACATATACAGTCAAAAAACTATGCTGTGAGTCTTTATAGCAAATTAAATGCATACACTGTACAATAATATACTTGCAAATCTTGAAATTATTTCACTTTAAACTCATGCATTATTATAGTAAAATTTATATCTAATATTAAAATATTAAAACTTTCATTTTACTTCCTTGCAAAATCTTTTAAGAGCTTATTCAATTAACATAATTGAATATCCACAAATGTGTAAATCATTGCTAAATGATATTTTTTATCATAAGTTTTTTAGATCTCAGATTACCCAGCTTCTTTTTATGAAATACTGTAAAGTCTTTCGCAAGATTTGACATTGTCTATTAATGATAAAGCAGATGACTAGTAGAATTAAAATAGATTTTGTTTATCATTTATGTATAATGACAATGAATTTAATCAAATTAGTAAACTAAAAACTGTAAGTCATAAAAAGAGCTTCAATTTCAATATTACATTTTCCTTGAAACTTCACTTTTGCACAAATTGAATAGAGTTTTCCAGACAATGTATATGTTATCATTAATATATAGTCTAACTAACATAAATATTTGCATTAAAATATCTACTTAAAACTTCAATCAGTAATTGAAGCTATGTATATTTTAAAAAGGACTTCTCAGAAAGCAATTTACTGCATCAGTTTTCATTTAAGCTTCAGTAATTTATAAAATTAGTAGCTGTTGATTATTTTTAGCTCCAATTAGAACTCATAATCATGACTTAAGCTATTAATAATTTTAATTTTGTCATTAATAATTCAAATAAGAGAAGCACAAAGAGACATTGACTCTGGTACTGAATTTAGACACATTAAAAATAATGGGAATTAAAATTCTAATCGATTCAAATGAGTTCTCAGGCAACATGTATCAATTTCAAAATCCACTTCGGATGTAATATACTTGAATGAGGAAATGAGTTTCCATAATCATGTGAATTCGGAATTTCACATCAATGAAGCGCAGCGTGTGTTTATAGCTGTGCCGCTGTTGCATTGTTTACGTCTGTGCTCCGAAATAACCACGCGCGCGACAAGAGTCACGAAAATTCCCAAACGCGCGCAAGAAAGCACCGCGTGTTTTTGGCGACTATATATATATACATAGATACAAGTGCTCAGCTAACAACACAAGGGGCCACAACTGTCAGATATTTATTTTCGTGTATACGTTTTCCGGCCCCGAATCGCTCATTGTCCGTCGAATGTTTACATAATTCAGAGCACTTCGTAATTATTATATGTCTTTTAGATAGAGCTAATCGTCTTCGCCGCCTTCGCTGACTCATCGACGAAAAACATTCATAATAATCTGTCGCGCCAGGACAACAGCAGGCTGTTGCATCAGCGCGCGCTCCGAATTGAATCTCAGAAATACGATCATATCAACAACGAAAAAACTCCTATATATATGTACACTCCCTTATCACCTAAAAGCCCGAAAAACAAGCTCAATACGTATATACATTATACGCGCGTTACCCATCATTTTTCGCGCACTTATCGCCATCGTCGTCATACCACACGGGCGTGCTTTCGCGGTGCTGCTCCTTTCTCTCTCTCTCTCTCCCTGCGCGGCGAAAAAATCCTTGAAGCGGCGCGCAAGGCCGCCGCGTCGCGTCCGCGGCGGCGCGCGAAGGGGAACGAGCTTAGCGTCTACCTACTACCTTGACAGCCGAAAAATTCCGGCGAGCGAAAAACGTCGGCCGTGACTCACTCACCTGACGAGGGCCGAGGACGCGTGCGCGTTTGCGGCAGTGGCGGCGGCAATGCCGGTCGTGGCTGTGGCCGTGCTAGCCAGGGCCTCGGTGCTGCTCATCATCGTCTTCTCGGTGCTGCGCCTCCTGCAGCTATCGTCGCTACTGTTGCCGCTGTTGCTCTCCGCGCTTATAACCTCACTTTCGCCCATCAGCCCGCCTCATAATAGCCCGCACAAGCGCGCGAGCTCGCTCTTCTTCTTCGTCTTCTCTGTCCTTCCCGCTATACCTGCACTCCCTCTGTCTTTGTCGCGCACTTGGGATCGTGCAGCTGCTGCTTCTTGGTCGTCCTCCACCTATACCTATATCCCCGCGTCTGTCGGCACGGGTCTGTGTATTATGCTTGCACACGCGCTCGGCCGCCCTCAGCGCTGGCTCTTTTTCGAAAAAATTATGTAACGAGACGATACATAGTAGCCGCGCGGCAGCGTTCCTCGCACTCTCCTTCTCTTGCTGCCAGCAGCAGCAGCAGCAACGTACAGCACAGATAAACGACACACACGCGGGCACGTATATATCTCTATCTCTCTCGTTCTCTCTCTCTCAGCGCCTATCCCTCACCAGTTTACCACACACAGTGTATAGTGATATACACACACGCGAAACTTTCCGTCGGTCCTCCTCACTCTCCTCGGTCGTCCACTCGCGCGGGGTGCGCGCACCGAACTGATGCTTCCGTTTCGGAGCTGTGGTGCTATACCTATGATACGCAGCTATATACACGCAGGCTGGCTAATATATACACATCACCACAGAGCAATAGCGAAAACCATTCGCGCTCGTCTTTCCTGCAGCTTTGCACGCTCCACGCGCGCGGGCGTTTGTTGCACAGCTGCAGTATAAGCAGCAACAGCCCGATGGCCACAGGGGTACTATGGGTACTAAATACGCGACTCCTCCATTCCGTCGTCGTCCGTCTGACGGCGGCGAGCGCGACGGCGTCTCGCGTTTTAGTTCACTTCGCGCGCGTATAATATAAGTAGGTGTATACACGACGATGTTTTGGGACGGCGACCTCTGCCTCCTCCTCCTAGACACTGCCGCCGCGCGCGCGAGTGTACTACACCTTTTTTCGCCCGCACCGCTGCCGCCGCGCCGCCAGCATCGCGCGCTCTCTCTCCCTCCCTCCCACTATTCTATATATACCTATATACTCTCTACTTACTCTCTGTGCGCAGTCGGGCATGCGATTTTCTCTCTCCCTCTCTCTGGATCGGTCGAGACTATATACTTATATCGCGCTACATACCTATACCTATATATTTTATACGTCTACCTACCATGCACATGCGCACATGTGGGAATGGGAAAACGTGCGCGCGCGTGCGTGCGGTGTGGTGTCACGATGTGCGCTGATGCGTGTGGGTGTAGGTGATGCGCGTGTGTATATATAAAGTAATAAAGCGTGTGTTTGCGTCGGCGGCGGGTAAATTACGTCACGACGAGCGAGAGAGAGCGCAGGTATTATTACCGATGGGCTCTCTGCGTGAGCTACATGTGTGTGCGCGCCGCACTCCGGGGAGGTAGTTGCGGTGGTGTATCAATTTTTAGAGGCCTTAAATGTGCGTGATGTACTTACTTTAGTTGTATATATATAGTCGTCGTTTTAGGTAATGCGAGCCTCAGCAGGAGGTATATATAGGGAGGGAGGGAAGCTCGCGAGGTGTAATTATTTGTTATGTAGTTTTGTTTGAGTAATAATCGTTACCCTTATAATACTTAGCGGCCACGTGTCAGAATTACTCGTCGTTGCATGTTGATTGAGGAGTAATGTATAGTTTATAGGTATAATTATATATACGAAATGTATTATTGTCGATCGATAGTATATGCGGCTAGGCATGGAATCGTTAATTCTTATAATAGAAGCAATAAACGTTAGTGCGTATATATACTATTGGATCTATAATTTTCTATTGTAAAATTACACTGTACATTGATTCAGCTTACAATATTATAGGTATATCTCACGTGGCATTGAACAATACCATATAATGTTGTGGTTTTAAAAAACTTTCTTGCGCATTTATGCGATTTCCTTTACAAAATAATCTTATGTTATATAGGAACTTATTGAATATTCAACATTCTTTTTCAGTCCGTTCGGGAGTAAACATTATTGTTTGAAATGTTTTTATCGCCTGCAGCGCTATAGCATAACATAGTGTCGTACGATGAATAAATTATTACCAGATAATAATGCAAAGGAGTAGTTCGCAGGCTCTTTCCCTCGCGGCAATCGAACGAACGCCAACGAGTTTACCGCAATGAACTTATTCTGCGGCTGGGTCTTTTTTTTTTACTTAATCGAGAATATGATGCACAACTTTTATTGATTGCCCCACCGCTAAATATACACATCCGCTCTGGTATTCTTAATAACGTGCATTTTATTAAGCTGCAAAGTTACACGAAAGGAATTGCCAGTGGCAAGAAAGTTTCTTTTCGCGTATAAAAAGTATTATTAGGTACTATAATCTATTTTTTTAGGAAACAAAAACAAAAAAGTTCCGAATGAGAAAAGTTTTAACTTTCTTAACGGTAATGAACAACGTCCAGTAAAATATCTATATATTACTGATGAAACTCGACACGACATTTTGTCATCATAAAACAATTATAAAGTTTATATAGTAACGCATACGATTTATCTTTAATCGACATATTCCGACACACTCGTTAACGCCCGAAGAAATCGAACTTTATATACTCCCTCGTATATGTATATACACTTCTATATATACACTTTTATACATTGCATATAATGATTTCACAAACTCCTTCCCCTCACGCGAGCCAACTTCGCAATTTCTCCGACTCTATTACCACCCACGCATTGCACTTCTTCCTACCCCCTCCCTCTCCTATCAAAAGCCGCAAATAAACACATCGCGCAATACGGATACACTCTTCCGATCGATATTATGCCTTATACAGCCTGCAGTGCCAATCACGCGAAGCGCGCGACCTCGAGCCCACTGCGCGTCTTAATTTTTAAAACAAGCCAAACTCGAGCGCCGACACCTGTAGCCTCGCTCGTCTCGTCCTCGCGACGCATCGCATCTATATTCTCCCGTGTGTATGATAATAAAATAACGTGTATAGACACACTTCGTTTCGACAGCGATGTGTATGCGGTGTATTAACATTCAGCCATTAGGCTGACGTTTTGTAACGCTGTGAGGTTTCGTGGGCCTAGTTCTTTTTTTTTTTTTTAAATGAGTATAGGACAATGCGGGTCAGCGGCGCGGTAATTGGGGAATCAGCGGTTGGGTGATTTTGTAAGTTCTGGGATTAGAGTGTGATCGACGTGGTTTGTCGAGAGATGGTTTCAATGTCGTGGTGCGGGTTTGATGAATGGTTGAGAGGAAAAACATAATGAAATGGTTGGATGTAGACTATGTATATATACTGCACTTTTTTTATATAACATAGAGTAAGTAGATTTAATCGAATACTTTTTGAATAAACTATAATAACTGTGCAGAGGTTCTTTTAAATTAGGATTTAGTAAGACAAGCACAATTACGTTAAAGTAATCGAAAAAATTCAGTTTAAAATAAGTGGCAGGAAGCTGCAGTTACATATAGTAAACGCGGCTAATTTTTTTCTCGGAACAACTATATATATATATATCATCGTCTAATTTTTTTTCATTAACTAATAAAAAAAGGAGTTAACTTATCACGCGCGTAAGTTTTCGTGTCAGAGCGATATATATACGACGATGCGATATAGTTTCCTATCGCAACTCATTTTTCTTTTTTTCAAGTATCGGGTGCATTCACGCGATATATATATTATCTTTTCCAAGTGAAATGCAAAAAAATAAAGCTTTTGTTTTTAATTTCTCTTGCAAAAACTACATACT
>JAPYZO010001528.1:0-30575 GCA_030522905.1 Torymus flavipes
AATACGAGCCTCAGCTAATTCTCGTAATCCCTGTCTCTTTCCGTTTACCTCGGGCTTTATCACTTCATTTGCCATTTCTTCAAATGTACCATAAGTTATTTTATCAGGAATACCAAAATTTTTAAAAAAGCTGTCAAAGTCTTGTTGATCTCGAGTTGCTAAGTATTCACTGTAACAAACAGTCCTGACCTTATGACCCGTCAATGCTAATAGTGAAGATAGTAACCCTAGTATAAGCGATTTTCCTTGTCCTGTTAAGACTTGGGCAAGATGCTTATCAACACCTTTTGAATCTTTATCAACACTTAGCAACCGAAAAATGCATAATATTTGAATGCAATGTGGCTTTAAACTTTTTCCTATACCTACAAGATCTTTTGAGCTTTGAATAGACCACATAGCAGCTAAGCCAGCAAGAATTTCGGGTATAGTTTCTCTCTTGAATGTTGTATCCCATTTATTTATTTTAATTATTTTAGATTGCTTCTTTATTTTTTCAGTAGTAAACTTAGTTTTCTCCTCAAAGCTCTTATTCATAGTTTCCTGTATATAAAAATTAAATTTTACAAGGTATCTGTTATAGCAGTCTCTTAGCACTTCCACTCCGCCACAACTGTTTTCTATTGTATATAGCTCTAAAGCTTTTTTTATATCAATCTCGTCCTGTTTTCTTAAATACCAAAAAGATTCACCTATGATATCAATTCGTTTTTTAAAGTCTTCATAAGAGCTGCTATTCTCTACTACAGAAATAAATGGCTCTGTACTTTCTTCTTTGAATGTATCGAAAGATAAGTAATTAGGTTGCTCCTTTAGATAAAGAAAAGATTTCTTAATTGCTGAAAGTAACTCGGCTGCTGCATTTAAATTATCGCCATCAGACCATTTTTTCCGGCTAAGTAAACTCCTTACACTATTTAATAGATCTTGAATGATTTCAATGAGGTAATGCTTAGGGATACTCTTGTGGTTTGTGATATATTCTTCAGGATCTGAAACTTCGTATGACTTTTTCTCTGCATTGACTAACTTTACTCCAATAAGGTCATTAATTTCTTTAACAAACCAAGTGAATTCTACACCATTTAAATCGTCTAAGAATTCATTAAAAGATCTGAAATACTTAATTAAACCGTGTGATTTTGCTTTTTTATCAAGTCCAGTACTTACAATATTATGTAATTCTTGACATATTTTTTCCATGTCTTCATTGAACTCTCCATAAGGAAATTTATCAGGGATGTTTTCTATAATAGATTCTCTCTTCTGCCAATACTCATTATACACATCTACCAAATCTCTAAAATCATCAGATTGCCTATCTAAAAATGCCTTCTTGATAGATTCTATTTGTTTTTTCAAAATAGTTTCTGAAACACCCTTTGAGAGATAAGGGCTTGTCTGTGCTATAAATCTTACAACATTGTGTGTTACTACTCGAAGTTTTTCATAGCAATCACCCTCCGTGTTTTTAATAAAATTCACATAGCCTTTTAATAGTGGTTCAAATGACTTTAATTCTTCTTGCGAAAGTACATTAGTAATAGCACTGTCAGTAATATATATCCATACTAAGCGCTCTTGAGATATGAATGAAAACTTATTACTGTCAAAAAAATAGTTTTTTTTATATTTCTTATTTTTTTTATACGTTTTATTATCAGAGTCGTGTAACAATTTGAATTGGTACTGAAATTTTCTTTCGTCGGAATAATAACCAGGTTCAAAATGTTCCAGCAACTTAAAAATAAAGCGAAATTGTTGTTCAAGCGAGTGATTTAGAGAGGTGGGTAATGGCCAATTTATAGTTTTTACCAAGCTCCATTTTCCTTGTTCATTTTGTTTAAGCAAATCATTAACAGAAATATCTGTTTTTACACTAATCTCTAAAATTAACTCTCGAAAGCTTTTCCAAAGATAAAAATAAATTGAATGAGTTAGAGGCGTAAAACCTTTTACTGATTCATGCTGCCATATTTCCTCTATATTTTTAAACAAACTATCCCACGAATTGCCTATAAAATCTAGAAAAGGTTGTTTGTTCGCCATGTCAGCAAGTTCTGCAAACAATTTGATGTCTTTATTTCTGATATAAAATATTGACTTATCATCTAAGAGAGATAAGTGATCTACCATAATGAATTGAGCCATCATAGAAACAGATCGTAGATATTTGTCATATAAGGCACTTCTGTGATTATTTATTCCATCTTTGCAGATTTGCTGTAATGCTGTCAGTAAATCTATTGCGTAAAATTTCTCTACTCCAGAAAACTCGTTCTTCCTTACATCCAGAGCTTTTTCTCTATCAAACAATTGTTGACTATTAGTCTTTGTTTTATGTGAAATGTTCTTATTCTTAGCTATATTTTCTAATATCAATTTGTTATTAGAAAATTTTCCCCAATCTTCTAATATTTTTGAAAACTGAAAAATATCTTCTGCATACTCAAGATTATCTGCAGTTTTACTATTTCTATACTGTAAAAGTGTTCTCAATTGCTCATAAGCAGCATTCCTATCATTTAACAATTTATCTTTTATAATTTCAATTACTATAAGTTTTCTTAAAACACTTCTTTTGATATCTACAGTGAAAGGTTCGGCAAAGCTCAGTTCTTCAAGCTTATTAAAGCTCACTCTTGCAATAAAATCTTCTTCATCAAAACTGAATAAGTAACCAGGACTTTGCTTCCTAAAATAAACTGTCTTACTACTATTTGGGTGAGTAAATTTAAATGAAAATAATTTTATTAACTGATTATTCTGCCATTTTCCCTCTATATATTCTCCATTCCTACCAAATAAACTTTTTATTCCGTTGCTTGCATTAAAGCTACTTTGATTAACTCTTCCAGATTGACTACCTTTCCAAGTATGTCGCTTAAAATGTGAGACGGTTGGTATAGATTCTAGGTCAGAATCACTTTCACAGGACATAGAAGATTTTTCAACCTCACAATGAATTGAAGGAGACAATAATTTCTGTCTTTCTTTCTCCTTCTCTTTCTCATTTGTTGAATTCATCTTACATAAATACTTGTTAAAATCTGTATATTTCCCGTAACCCTGCCAATAATTGACTGACGGCGATGAAGGCTTCCAACTTCCGCTGACGGCAGCTGCCCTCCTCAAACACACACAAATATGAGGATATGCATACACACAGACAGAGAGACTTACCAGTAAAGTGTCGTTGTTGTAGAGAGAGAAAGAGGAAGAGAGAGAGAGAGAGAGTGAACAAGCGAGTGATAGATAAGGGTAGATCAGTGAACCTCATGTAATCACGATAATAAGTCCCGTGGTCGAGCGACACTACGCTGTGACCTCATCGACGACTTATCGTTAATGGGGATGTGGGTATGTGTTCGTATGTGTACTTCAGAGTGCAGCTCTATCTTCTCTGCTCATTGTTTTCTCGTTCTCTTACACATGCGGTCTGAGACACATCCCTTTTTCACAACACATATATTTTATGTGTATAGAGTCCTGTGTGATGATCCTCTGTAGACCGAAACCGGAAGGTACAAATCTTCATCACCAACTGAAAATACACACACTGACGTGAAATAGTTGTCAAGTCTCAGAGTATATATATGTTATCTTCATACACACAATATTTGGGAATTTTTTTCTCGGAAACTACGCGTCAGACGGAAAATTGTCAAAGAAAATTATTTTCAGAAAATAACGAAGAGCCAAAAATTTTTTAGAACTAAAATATCATACTTTATTAAAATTGTTAAATAATAATTGTTACTAGTGCTGAGTAAAGATTAGAGCTCGCTCTCTTTCGTCCGGGACCATCGACCAGTCAGCAGCCTCTCACCTTACTCCGTGCCATCTCGTTGCCAAGGTGATATTCTACCACCAGGTCAAAAGCATTATCTGTCACTCTACTCACGAGTGGCAACTTTCATCGAAGAAGATTTGAAGACTGCGAATTTGAATACGTGAAGAGAGGGAAAAGTAATCAGAGGCAGCGTGTGACACCAGGTCCCGGTCGGGAGAGTGTCGCCCATCGCGCTGTGGCATCTAAAGCTAAGTAATTTGCTGTGGCATCTAAAGCTAAGTAATTTGTAATGCGTCATGTCGGTCTCTCGTAATTAAGTATATTACAGCCCATTGCGTGTGATATTTGTGATAGGTGAATTTCATGGTGAATTTTTGAGTATTAGATCTTGAATTTATTAGCAAATATGAACTAAAGGAAATAATGATAAGTGTAATTTCTAGATTGACTAAAATTTTGTAGTGTGAAACAATGTATGTATAGGGCATAATCATAATTTATGTATAGAAATATTTAAAAAAAAAACAATATTTAATTCAGTGTGTTCAATAAAAAACACATTGTGCAAAAAGAAATTCATATAAAAATGTTTTAAATCAAATTTTGTATAATTCAGTGTATGAAGTGAACCCTATCGGAAAGACGGATAAGTAGGCAGCGCGGAGAAGCCGACTATCGTGTTGGGTAAATAGCTAGCGCAAAGAGGATCGACAGCTACCATGCCGTAAGGTATATAGGTATGACCCCATAGCCAATTGTTTCAATTAAAAAGAAATCATAGAAATAATTTATTATAAAAGGAAATTTATTTAATTAGTAAAACTTATACATTACAAAGGTAGTACAAAACATAAGTAAAATTAATATTATTTGTAGTTAGAACAACTTTATTTTTAAAATTAGAATACTGATTCCCCATTCTGAAAAAGCAGATTCTACGTTTTTTAATGTTATTTCTACCGATATCGTTACGGGTAGAATTAACTCGTTATTTTTAAGTTCAATCGACTGTATAAAAAGTAGAATCAACATTTTATTTTTTTCCGCGTATGCATCTCTTCTTGAAACATCCGCCAATTGTTTTGAACGTCGAACCTTAATCCTTTGGATGATCTTTTGATTTACTAATACTCATTTTTTAGTTTCGTCGCAGTACTCGATTATAGAGTATATTTCGCAGATTACATAGAAGTCATAGTTTTCGTTGTCGCATCCAAATGCAGTGTATTTTATATTTTTAATTTCGAAATTAAAAGTTTTTTTACATTTTGTAATTATTTTCTCTATACTTGGAAATGATTCAGAATTATTTATTAGATTTTCATTAGCGTTTATGCTTTTTTTGACAATATCCATCTTTTTTATCTGCGATTCTAAGTGCACGTTCTAATCACTACATTCATTTCGATATTGACTTTATCCTTATAATAAATATGAATAGGTTAAGACTTTGTAAAGAATTCGTATTTCTTGTTAGGCAATAGAATAGAAATAATAGAAAAGGACCTAGATAAAATAGTCAGTAATTCTAAATCGAGCTTATGAAGTGATGGATAATTTTAATTGGTTAGATGAAGGGCTTATGAGGAAAATAAAAATCGTAAAATGGACGAAATAGCTACTTTTGCTGAAAAATTTGATAAAGGTGTTAGGGCTGCAGAAGAATCAGGCACCCTAATCGGCCACGAAAAGGGCAGAGAAGAGGGTGGAAAAGCAAAGAAAATCGAAGCCGTAAAGGAAGTGCTTTGCCGATAATATGGAGATTGAGACCATCTCAAAGCTGACTGGATTACCTATTAGTGAGATCGAAAAACTTGAAAAAGAAAGTATTTTTTAAATTTGTATCTCAAAAATCTGAGCTTGGGTACGAACGACCTCTATTTTCTCTCTCAAATTGTTTTTCAATTTCAATCGTTGTTCTAGTATTATTTCCAATTGTTTTCTGCGTTTCAAATATGTTTCTTTTATCAATTCTTTCTAGATAAGTATTAGAACGAGTGGGTGGAAAAAATAACCTTGTTACAGGTATAGTAGTTTTATAAGCAGCATCAGCATATAAACTGCGACCTCGATCCGGAAGCCCTTCATTTTTATTTATGAGTATATGTCCAGTATCTCCTTTGGGTGTATCATTATTAAGGCGAATAACGTCATAGCCAATATGGGGACCATGTGGTCCTTGTAAATCTGATGTAATTACAGGGTTATCAATGTCTATTCTTATTCTATATTCCACGTATTCTCTAATATCTTTAACCCATACTTCAACTTTAGTTTCTATCTCTACTGGATATAATGCTGCTCCTAGCCTACCGACTTCACTAGTGCATAGTACTACGTCATATTTTTTTGCTTGAAAATCTCCAGGACAAACAGGTTTACGTAGCTTTCCAATACTAGAAAGATTTTGATTAATTTTACTAAGAGCTGCATTAAAAGCGGCAGTACGTTGTGAATGAAGCTCCTTGTTTGATAACGGCCTAACTTCTCGTAAATCAACATCTTTTCTGTTATCAAATTCCCATTTTCCACGATCTGATTTATGCTCAAATGGAGACTCCGTTTCTGCATCTTTATTTAATGAAGTAGGTATAGAAATGGCACCACCATACGCTCCACGGGATATAGGAAATTGGTGCCAGCCTTGTCGAATGTGATGTTGTATGTTTGGATCTCGTTCAATACGATTAGCTACTTTAGCTCTAAATTCTTCAGGTGCTATTATATTTCTTAATCCAGGTATAGCCTGTAATAAAGCATCATATAGACAATTATTTTTTAGGTCACTATTCCTATTGTTTTCTGAAGTGCTGCTTCCACAAAATTCAAAATGATTATCTTTCAGCTCAAGTGGAATAATTATCGATTCAGTTCCTTCTGACAAAGAGGAAAATTTTTGTCTTACTCTATTATCTCCTTCAACGATAATTGTTAGTTCTGAAATCTCAACTCCTCGTTCCTTTAGGATTTGATGTACTACCTGAGTACACGCACTAACACACGTCATATCCATCGGAATGTTTTCTCGGACTATATGTGCAAGTAAGTCAGGATTTCTAGTTGCAATCATCAATTTACGCAAATTTTTATGATATTCTTCTGTAATGTGCTTTTTTGTTTTAGATCTATTGTCACATTGTTGTTCCCTCTGTTGTTTTTCCTCATACTCCTGTTTCAATTGTTTAAACTGCTCAAGGTACCTACTTTCCTTGTAAGATTTGTATCTTTCTTGCATTTTTCGTCCAACATATTTAAGCAAATGATGAGAACCATCTTTAAGGATAGGGCTTAAAACATGCTGTGCTATAACTTGCCCAACTTTTTCACGAAGCAATGATTTCCACTGATCAACTACTTCCTTTTTAAAGCTATCATAATCTTTCTCTGTTCCTTGTTTTTGATTTGACACGCTCAATTCCGCATCCTTTTCCAACTTATTTAACGAATCTTTCATTTCCTGATCTAAGTAATTTAAAAGACTATTACTAAACATTGTTATATCGGCAATCTGAACGAAACGTTCTAACCAAACCACTACCTTACCAATAGTATAAATGGGCAATTCCAAATTATTACTTGTTTTGCTTCTTTTTTTAACAGCTCCCGTAATTCCTTGAATAACGCTACTAATTATCTTGCTAGCTATAGGCAAGAACTTTTCTACGCAATTTTGTTGAGTAAAAACACTCCTGGTTAAATTATTAACCATTTTTCTTGCGCTTTCTTTCCCTATTGTCTCATAGGCTTTTTTCAAGCTCATAGATATATTATGTCTTTCCACCTCTTGCTCAATGTTTGATAAAATGTTAGAGGCTATGCCTTCGCACAATGCTTGAAGATAATTTTCAACAATTGTATCAACTGCTGCATTAGCGAATCCAAATACTAACGCTTCTGTTGCTTTTAGCGTAATGCGCTTTGCAACCATTCCAATTACATGCCAACCTGCAATTTCAATCAACTTATTTCCGGTAATTTTCGCTACTTTCATACCGTATTCAAAGGTAGGTCCAGCTAATTTGTACCCAAAACGTGATACCTTGGCACCTCTTGAAAGGTAAGCTCCTATACAAACAGTAGCAGCTGTAAGCATTAAGCTCTCAAGCTTATGCTGCCTATAATCTTTCCAACTAAAATAACCTGATTTTAAAGCACCTGCCGCATAGAAGAGATCACTTACACCCTCATTAACAAATGCCTCTCCAACATGAGTCATAATACCCACTGAATATAACTCTATTGCAGTGCCTATAGCTATTTGGGTTATTCCCATAGCAGTTACTATTACGGTATTACAGAGCATTTTTCGTGTCCATTTCTTTTCCTCTAGTTGTAAAAGTTGGTCTAACCCATTGAGAAAAAAGACATGTACTTCCTCTATATTTATAAATTCACCTTGACCATAAAGCTCAGTAAAAGATTTTAGTTTACCATCAGGAACTTTTGTAGCTTTTAATGAACATTTTAATCTTTGCAAAGTGCTGACAATATTTTGAATCGTATCTTCTTTTGTTATTTGTAATCGGTTATCTAAGATTTTTTCCACTGTTTTATCAATGTTTTGTGACTTAGTTAGTACGTTTTCGTGGCTTCCTTCGGGAAAAAAGTTCAAAGATATTTTTCTTACACCAGATTTGTCCTTTATTTGACTATTAATATAATAAAGGTCTTGTACTAAAGATTTTCCAGCATTTTCAATATTTTCCATGCTAATAATGTTAATGCCTTCCTCTTTGATGGCTTGACTTGGGGTGTACTTGCTAATCCAATTTTTCTCAACCAAACAATTAAAAAGCTTTTTTGTACACTCTTTTGGAATAAGTTTATTTTGAGAAAGCATAAGTCTAAAGTTATCTTCAGTCATTTTTTGACCATATATGTTTTTTAACTTTGCTTCTAAATCTTCGTTTTCAGTTGTTACAGCAGAAGGCTTAATAATTTGTTGGTCTAATAATTCAAAAACTAGGCTTTGGTGTGGTTTGGTCATTATTTCCAAACGAATAGAGAAACTTTTCCTATCTAGCTGCTTTTCAATTTTTTGAAGAGCTATTCTATATTTAAAACAAACAGATAACAATCGTTTTACAGCATTCTCATAAATTGGGCAGAAAGATTGTTCAATTTCATCAAATTTAACTTTTAATCCATAAGCACTATTTTCTGAGTTATCTTTTTTCGTAAAAACATCTTGTTCTGCTAAAATTTTTTCAGCTTCAGTTTTCGTAATATTTACTTTAGTAAAATCTTCCAGAGTAATAGAATCGTAACAAGGAAAAGTCATATATTTAATTTTATTTGGATCTATGTCTGCTTTCCTATTAAATGAGAGTATTCCCCTCTTTTTCAGTATTTGATATTTCTTTTTACCTATGGCCTTTATAAAACCATCTTTTTCAAAAACATTACCATTATTTTTTTGTTGTGTAACATATTCAGCGTTTAAAAAAATCTGTTTATCTTTGAACTCTAGATGTTGCTTTTCTAACTGTTTTAGAGAGTCTAACAGTGAAGGATCGATTTCTCTCAATTTTTCATTGTCAACTACAATGTACTTAACTTCTCCACTTAAGACTTCTTGTTTAATTAACAATTTCCAAAATGCTTCTCGGCTAGGTAATTGTACTTCTTTTTTTAACATTTTTTGGAATTCTTTTACGTCAATTTCCCTTCCTTTGTATTTAGAAAGAAAATTTTTTAATGTTTTAACTGATATTCCATATCCAGAACTGATTATTTTCAGCTCTTCTTCAGAAATGTTCTTTTTAACCCTCGGCTTTTTTAAAACACCTTCTCTGAGCAAATCCTCATATAGAACTTCGGCCAAAATTTCTTTAATATCACTATTAACAAAAGATTGTGGAGTGATGAAGTGACCAAGAATATCCTCGATAGATTGTGAAAACATATAGTAGAGGTTAGTCAAACTCTTTTGCTGTTCTTCATAAGCATCGATTTGAATAATGCTTTCATTATTATTTTTCTTAATTTCACCTATAATACCTGCCGCATTCACAGCAAATTTGCTATGTTCATCTAAAAGCCTTGCTGCTTCTCGTAATTCTTGCTTAAATTCTTTCAAAATTTTCTTGTCTTCTTCTTTTAAAATCTCCCAATCAATTTTATTTGCTAGAGCAAATGCCTTATAATAATGTGCTGCTTCAGAAAAGTACGATTCTTGCTTATTCACTTCATCAAACAATCTAATAGCATCATCATATTTTTCATTTTTTGAGAGATACTTTCCAAATTTGACCATTTGGACTGGATTTTCCTTAACCCAAGCTAGAAAATCTTCAATACTGTTGGATCTTAAATTCTTTAGATGCAAAAGAAACTCATTTAACGAGTTATTGAGACGTGCTTTACTTTCTTTATTTTGTATCCCTTCTATTTGTTTACTATTTCTATCTAGCCAAAAAGTCCACTTATCTAAGCAGCTCTGTAACATAATTTCTTTGAGTTCAGTTTTGTCTTTTAGATCTTGCAAGGTAAATATATTTAAACCACTTGTCGCTGTAACCACAGTTTTAGCTATAGTCTCGGCTACAGAATTATCTTTAAGACTTTCAGACAACATACTATTCAATCGCTCATACTGCTCTTTGAATGCTTTAAAACAGCTTTCTTCCATAGTAATCTGAGTTTCATAGTGGGTTTTAATATCTGATACACGATATAATTCTTCTGCATCACGCTCTTTCTTTAAATCTATGATCCTTGAATTACTATATTCTTGTCCTTTTGAATCCATAATGATTAATTGCCCGGAACCTTTATCTCCACTTCTTGCTGCTCGTCCAAATGCTTGCTGCTCAATTCTAATGTTGCTAGATAAATAAGTTAAGCAAACATGCAATCCTCCTGCTTTCCTCAATCCTTCTGTAATTTTTATGTCAGTACCACGGCCTGCTAAGTTTGTTGCAATAATAATCTGCCCCTGTGCCAGCTTTTTGTTACCTTGAGCAATATCGAACTCTTCGTAATCACGTATATAGGTATGGACATGTTTTGCATCTTTTTCCCCAAAAGCTTTGTATAAGACTTCTACATCATTCACCGTTTCACAGATGATTAAAACAGATCGTTTATTTTCTTCAGTGACTTTATTAACTTCGTTACGAATGTGATTTATCCATTCCTCTTTGTCAGTACAAAGAATAGGTTTTTCCTCGTGAAATTGCGTAGATTTAGCTGTAGGAATAGTCACAAAGTCTACCTTATGTACTTCCCACAATAAATCTCTTTCTCTCTGTGACCCTAAAGTACCTGTTAAACCATATAAATGACTATACAACTTAAAGTAAGAAACGTTAGAAATAAAAACAGCTTTTAAGCTTTGCAAAGATAATTTACATCCATGTTTGAGTTGCAAAAATTGATGCAATGATTCATTCCATTGAGAATTCGCTTGATCTGTCCCTGTATCTCGATCGAGAATTGTTATGTTAGGATTCCGGTCTGGACTAGTACCAGTTCTATCGACATCCACTACGTAATCCTGCCCTGCTTTCATAAAGAATGCGGTCACAGCATTTTTAATCCAGGATTCCAGGTGCTGCTCAACAAAAGACTTTAAATAATTAGGAACGTATATAAATTTTTCTCTGCCAATATATTCTTGTAAAAGATGATTGAGACGATCTTTATAACTACTAAATTCAGGCATAAGTATTTTACAAAGTATTTCCTCGAGTTTATTATCATTAATGCTTTCTTTTAACAATTTACCCTGGCCATCCAATATGTTAGCTTCGATTAAACGTTCCCATATAATATTTTTTTGCTGCTCATTTAATTTAGATCCAAGTTTACCAATATCTTCCTTTTTTACCAATCCATATAAGTCACTTATTACTGCTTCTTTAATTGCTTCAACGTTAAAAGCATAGGAAATTTGTTCGTAGTTTCTAGCTGGTCTATTAATCCAATGCCAAATATAAATGTAAATAGATTCCAGCTTATCTAGGCCCGCAAGATCGTGAGACAAGTATAGCATATTATTACCTTTATCAAGTAACATGCTATCTACTTCATCAATAATCACGTTTTGAAAATTACGATCTCCTAAAATATTTTTTTTATAAAATTTGTCTAATAGATAATCGCGCTGGAAATTAGATAAATCACCATATACCACCTCACTACCTGAATACGCTTCTTTCCTTTTTTCAATATCTTCACTACAGTTATGTGATACATTGATATGAAACAAGCTATAGATATCTCTGTTACCTTCAGCATCACGTTTTGCCAACACTGAAGAGCTGGTTATAATATCAACTTTCTCCCCTAAAAGCGTTTTCATAATTGATGCTGCTACTACAATTAATGATTTCCCCTCTCCAGTAGATACTTGTGCTAAGGTATTACGATCATTTGTAAATAATGATAATATAGTTAACCTTTGAGTATCGCGAAGCCTAAATCCTCTCTTTAACTCTATCGCTCTGTCTATTACAGCAAGCATTTTATTTTCAATATCTTGTTTGCCTTCATTGATACTACTACTTCGAAATTCTTTGACCCAATTTTCAATGCAAGTTTCTGTAAAACCACATACAGATTTTCCACTGATTACATACTTGGCACCACAAATAGTCTTGATAGAATCCGCAATCGTTGATAAATTATTAGCAATTTCTTTTGAGGTATTAGCATTACCTTTAATTAACTCGACTAGTTGCGTTATATCTCGTTCGTTCTCATCAGCAGTGAATTTCTCTTGCATTTTTTGCGTCCATTCTCTAATGCTATAATTGCAAAGGGTCTTTAATTCTTCTTCGCTCAGATTCCATTTTTCATTATGAAAATTATATAAAATGTTAATAAACATGTCAGGAGACAAATCTTGTTTTTTTTCTTCTATAACTTCTAGTAATTTCTCTACTAAATCAGTGCCAAAAATATTCTCTATAGACAAAAGATAATAAGAAGCGGTAGGTAACTTTTCACTTTCTTGCCAATTTATTAGTGGTAACACTTTACATAACCAATATTTTTCTTTCAGTACATAAGGCCACTCAGATAATTCTAGTTCTTCTAGACTAACTGTTTCATTGAGAATGTTACTCAATAGATGTAAAATGTTTTCAATACACTGGGTAGAAATAGAGCCGTCTTGATCTAATTTCGCACCAAATAATAATAAAACATCTTTATTTTCTATTTTCGATAGATATTCTCGCCATTTAGATTTTTCTTCCAACTGTCTCTTGAAACGATTTTCTAGTTTCAGTAATATCAACTCGTCTATCCAATGTCGTTGACAATGTGCAGCAACAATCCAAGAAAAAGTAATCTGCTCTTCTCTATCTCTAATACTAACAGATAGAATTGAGTTTATTAGATAGCATAATTCTTGATAAGATACATGTTTTCCTTCACTAGAAAAATGCTTTAATATGTTATGCAAAATTTCTTGGGTACCAATATATTGAGATGTAATTTTTTCTAGCCGTGCTTTTAACTGTTGCTTTTCCTCACCGGAAAAGTATTGTATTATTTTTTTGATATCTTCTTCTTCTTCATTAGAATATTGATTATCTTCTGAAAAGGTGTTATTAGATAAAAAGGCTTTTTTCTTTAAATAATCATCAAACTCTTGTTTTTGTTTAAGTAGTCTAATTGCTTTGAAGATCTTTGCATAAAATTCACCTTTCTTTTTACGTTCTTCTTTTAGTTTTAAGTAATTTTCATTGATATTCAATTGCATAAATTCATTAGCTTTACATAGTACGTGGATAGATTTTTTAGATGAGATATTGTGATTATCTTGTAGCGAAAATCTGTTATCTTGATCTTCAGCATATAATATAATATTAATATCAAAGATATGCGCCAATAACTCCCTATAGCTTACTGATAGTGGTCCTTTTTCTCGAATGTAATCGTTATACTCTTTTAGAATAGTTAGATCTTTACAGCACTTAACCCAATCATATTCCAGCTTAAATTGATTATTGAAACGACTATAAAGAGCCTTCAGACAATCATCTTCCTCTATTTTTTCTTCTAGTTTACTTCTTAGAGATTTATCTTTGATACTTTCAATCCATAAATTAAATATTTCTACATGTCTTGATTGAGATAGCTCACTTTTAAAAGCATTAAAAAATTTTTCTTGTTTTTCTAAAAATTCTTTATGCTCATTGTAGTACTTTTTAATACAGTAGTGAACATTCTCTGATTTTGCTACTTCTAAAACGAATGCTCTGACGGAATACTTTAAAGTTTCATTATTATTATTTTGTAGTTTTTCTCCACAAAATTTCATGATCTTTTCCCGTTGCTCTATACTATCTTCATAAAGATATTGATTTATAGTTCCCAAAATGGGATGGGAGATGTTATTATTCTTTTCTTTTTCTACAAGGTATCTTGCTGCACTTTCGGGTGATAATTCTATATTATCTGTAACTTCTTGATAAGGTGGTAAATGCTTTGCAATCTCTTGCAACGTAGCAAGTCTATACTTATCAATCAAAAGTTTTTCGATATCCTGCAGTTTACTATTTTTTACGTTATCCTGTGAGCTATTTTTTAGAGCTTCAAAACTTGAAAAAAATTGATCAAGTTGAGAGATGCTTAGTTCTATATTTTTCAGCTTAAGCCAATTGTCTGGCGATAGTTGGTCATTTTTCAACTCATCAATTAAATTTTCAACTATTTGCTTAGCAGTCTCGTAGGAAGCACTAGACGTTACATTAACGTTGATATTAATATGCTTATTTCTGCTCTGGTAACCGGAATTAAGATGACGTTTAATTCCTAAGTCCATAATTTGTTGTTTTTGCTGTTGCTCTTGCTGTCGCTCTTGCTGTTGCAGTTGGTCTTGCCGTTGCTCTTGCAGTTCTTGATTTTTAACAAGTGCTTGCAAAGCAAGCTGTTTAGTACTCTCTAAATCAGATCGTAAATGCTCCAGTGTACTCTTTGCCACAGAGTTCAAACGATAACAATAGTTAGCTAAAATGCTACTCGATGAAATGTTTTTTTTCCTTACAGCTTGGGCATGGTGCTGTCTGTCGTTATTCTGTCTAGTACTCTTCCTTTCTTCATATTGTTTTTTCTTTTTATGCTCAATAGTAGCAACTGTGATTCCAGCGTATTTGTTTTTTTGGGGACACCATACTCGATTACTTGGTTCATTATCACTACTAAAATATTCTAATGTACATTTACTGTTTTGATCTGTACCACGAAACTCGGGGTTTCTCCATGATTGATAGTCCAAATAACCCATATCCCAACCATTTTTTCCATGTCTGCCATATAGGCCTCCCTTTCCTACTTCTCCTTCTTTTCCTTGATTTGTATTCTTCATAATACTAAATTCCTGGCTGCTATTTTCTAGATTTCTTACTATTATCTCTCCAGCATATCCTCCTTGACCACCTAAGCCACATACTCCACCATGCCCCCCAGGTTGCCCTAACGAACCTTCATAGAGAAGAAAAGCTTGATACCGCGATGAAAGACTTCCCCAACAACAGGAAAAGGTGATTTTATTTCCTTGCTCTGTTCTTCCCTCTATAAAAACATTATCCTTCTTACACCATTCAATTGATATCGCTAAGAAATTGGCTATATTTTGAATAGTTTTTTCTAATAATTTTTGTCTATCTACTTGGCTACTAGCAAACTTAACAACTGAAGGGAATTTGTCATCAAATTCTTTTTTTGTAATACCTGCTCCATCTTTGCCGTCCCTTCCAGAACCACCATCTTGGCCTTTACCACCTTTTCCTCCATTTGAGATAATGGTTAAATTTTCTGGATTTTCTACCATTTCCGCCAAGATTAAGACATTGCCACCACTTTCTCCAGGATAGCCATCTTTCCCTTGCTTACCGTGACCATCTTTTCCAGTACCTGCATTATTAGAATGAGCATAATTGTTATCTTTTCCAGATACCTTCCAGATTACTTTATTATGAATTTTTACTGCTTTTGTTAAAATAGCTAAATTCTTTCCTTGCCAAATTTCCCTCTTAAGACTTGTATCAATATGTATGATATCAGCACCAACAAAACGTACTTCTTCTATAATGGAATTTTCTAAAAGTTTATTTTCTAGTCGGTATAAAATTTCACTGACAATAACATTTTTTCCTTTGACTTCGATAACTAATCGACCATCTATTTTTCTTTCTTGAATCTGTACTGGCTTTATATAAGCACCTATTATTTCTTTAAAGTTGCCTATTAAAAATAGATCATCTTTCTGCTGTAGACATTTTGCTGCTTCTTGCAAAGCTGCAAGACTTGCACCATAGGTACTTACCTCAAGATCAATAATTCCTTTCAGAAATTCATCAAACGATAATTCACCACCACAAAAATCTTCCAATTTTAACTCAACAGTAATGGATTGAAGATTTTGAGAAGCACTTAAAAAATCAACAAAGGTATTTAAAAATTTTAATTCCTTTTCAACAGCCTCACTATAGGTAGCTGTTTGTTCCACGACCTCTTTTTTAAATCTACTTATGCAAGTTTTTTCATCTTCTTCCCTAACCAATTTATAGTTCTCCATTAAAAGGGTGTAACACTCAAGTTGGCTTAAAGGATTAGGAATCTGGCTTAAATTCTGTATACCATCTAAAGAATTAAAAATCTCTTGAATAACAGTACGACTTTTATTTTCAATTAGTTCTTTTAGAAAATTTGTTGTTTCTTGCAGCCAAAATTTTGCACAGTATTTTATATATTTTCTGTCAATATAAGCATTGTCGATAGTGCTAAGCGATTTATGAAACTTTTCTTCTATACAACTTTTAACCTGTGCTAAATTGCTTTTGTACTCTGCAATTTCTCTACTAACAATCTCTTTTATAATCTCTTTTTCATTATCATACTCTTTCGCTTCGGAAAAAACAAATTTTTTAACAAGATTTTCAGCAGTTCTAGTATACCGCACACTCAATGAAGATTGGCCAGCTATTTGGTATGCCTGACCTAAATAATTAGATTCCTCTACAGTAACGAAAATATTTTTATATTCTGTTACAGTAATTGCATCTTCGAGCGTATTAATAACCCTGAACAGTTGAATGTTTTGAATTTTTTGTTCGAAATGTTGTCTATCTATATCAAAGAATTGTTGCAAAGAAATCTGATTTATATTACCTAAAACAATACATAATTTTGTATACTTTCTTATGCTAGAATTACTATATTTTGTTAGCAAATTGTTCTGTTGCTTGTATGTTTCATTTATTTCTGCTAAAATTTTTTTGGCGTCATTCTTTAATTCTTTTAACTCATTTGAATAATCTTCTTGACAAATTTCAGCAAGCTTTCCTAAACATTTTTCAAGATGTTTCTTTACACTTCTCAAGTCCATTTTATGTTTATAAAACAATTCATTATAAAAATACCATGCAAGGTTATAGTAGTGATAAGCTAAACGCTGACAATATTGTGAATAAGACCAAGAATTAGCGTATTTTCTTATATCTTTCCTTAGCTCCGTATACCATTTATTTAATTCTTCCACTGTACTTGCCAGCCAATGCTCATTTCCTATCCAATTCCCCAAAGAATTTAAATATTCAATGGCTTGCTCGATATTCAAGAAAGAGCTTACATCTTTTCCACTATCACTAATTTGTTGATTTTGAACATTAAGCACATCTGACTCATACCTATCATGTTTTTTACTGACTTCTCGTTCCACAGATGGCTGTTCTATATTAGAGCTAGACTCTTTTTTAAAAAAAATAATTCTTTTTTCACTATTTGAGTCTTTTTCTTTCATTTTTTCCTCTCTTAATTTACTCAAGCTTTCATAATTTACAGTAACTTCTTGGTCTTTTAAAAACCCAGCATTTATCAAATGTTTTTTACAGAGTATTAATTCATAACTACCCCTATTACCTTTACGTGCAGTTATACTCTTAATATGTGTTTCTTCTTCTGTATCAAGCGAAAAAAATGTCTGTATAACATACACTCCGCCGTTTTTTTCTTCGGCAATACTAGATTTGAAATCAATACCATGGCCCATACCTCTTGTTACAAGTGTTATTGTTTTTGTAATTCCTGACTCATTTATGTACTTCTCTTTATCTTGCTCGCCCGTATTTTCTGTTAATGTGCGTAAGCGATCAAATTTATCAACGAATTTTTCTTTAAATTTGCTTATTTCAATATCCGTATCAAAAAATATTAGTACTGACCCTCCTAAATTAATTTGGGAAATTGCATGCTTAAAAATTTCTTCAAACCATTCTTCTTCTGAACTTCGAGAAATAAGATTACTACTTGAATTAAATTTTAAACGAAAATTACCAAGAAATGATAGCATGATAAAATTTTTATTGACGTTACAAGATTTTGTTACAACTTTCTTTCATGCTCATCCAGCGTAGCCAAAGTACCAACGATAACAGGATATTTCTCAAGTAGTTTTGCATAAGAAACTTTAGCACAATCTATATTTAAATAACTGTAATTTCTATGATCTTTTTTATCAAAATTCCTTTTTCTTTAATCAAAAATAATTAAATATGTGATGTTAATCAGGGTAATTATAAGTGGTATACATTCCATGGGATCGTCTACAACTTATGATACCATCATCATTAATTTCAGAGTTATTAATATACCAAAAATAAAATCTGATTTTAAATATGGCACAGTAGGTATAGATTCTAGGTTAGAGTCACTATCACAAGATGCAAGAGATCTTTCAACCTTACAATGAATTGAAGAAAACAATAATTTCTGACTTCTGTTCTCTTTCTCAGCGTGGTTTACAGCGAACGAGTGATATATAAGGGAAGGAGGGAATCAGCAGCGAGTCTCACCTGATCACGATGAGAAGCGCCGACGATCAAGGGGCGCTACGCAGTGGGCTTATCGATGGTTTATCGTTCATGTGGATGTGCGTATGTGGTTTTATTTGTGTTTCAGAGTATGCTATTATTTTCTCAGCTGATTGTTTTCTTGTCCGCTCTCATACTCGCGCACTGTCTGTCTTTCATAACACATATATTTTATGTGTATAGAGTCCTGTGTGATGATCCTCTGCAAACCGGAACCGGATAGTAAAAATCTTCACCACCAACTGAAAATACACACACTCACGTAAGATAGCTGCCAATTATTAGAGTATATATATGGTATATGTACACACACACGCACACACGCACGCACACACACATGAAATGCGTGTAGGAGTAGTACGAGGGTGCCTCGGTATTTCGGTTTGTGTGTGGATGCCGCAAAGTCTGCACGGTAATGGAAGCGGGCGCAAGTAGTAGGCTGACTGCGACTCGCGTCATCATAAGTTTATAGGAATAGTTCTAGCAACGATGTCAAGAGGTTGTAATGGTGCTTTTAATTGTGAAGGAAGAGCAGCATTGAAGGTACAGTTAGTTTAACGTAGCACGCGTCATCTAGCTAGTCAGCTGAGCCTCTTCTTTCAACGCCTCACCAAAGATGCAGTCAAACCTCAACAGTGAATCTACACCCTGAAGACTACAGCTTTTCCCAAAATCTTCTATCATGTAGCCTTGGAAAGAATTACCATCAGCGAGCTTCAGAGACTGGACAAAATGGTGAGAGCCTCAGTAAGACAATGATTAGTCTTACCAAAGGACACCCCGATTGGCTACTTCCATGCTCCTGTTAGTGAAGGAGATTTGGACATTCCATCAGTACATTAGCTGGCAGCACTCCACTGGCGCAATCGCCTTCTGTACCACGTACCAGGGCGAGATGAACGAAACATCACAGATCCCTACTTGGCGAAGGAAATTCGCCAATCTAGTAAGCGGCTTACCGACAACAACACTGTGATTGCAGATGAAGAACAATGCAAGAAAATGTGGGCACCGCCCAAGTCACCAGCTAACCCCAGTGAGACAGATTCTACTGCACTCCTCATCGGTAGGGACTACAAAAACTCTCACAAGATGAGGATATGCGCACTTCCAACTAGATCCAGGATCCCCAGGGGGAGGCACGGAGATCGCAGCTGCCGTGCGGAGTGCGGCCTGCCGGAAACCAACAACCATATCCTACAGATATGCCCCCGCACCAATAGCGTGCGCATTGCTAGACACAGCTCCGTGGTCAACTACATTGGCAGGAACCTACAATGCCAGGGATTCGCGGTTTATATCGAGCCCCACATTCCAACCACTGAAAGGATACGGAAGTCAAATAAAGTCGCTGTCATGGGAATCCTAAGAGTGGTGATTGACACCCAGGCGAACAGTCTGATCTTCAAAGGGCTCGTCGGCTTAAAATCCAGAAATACGCTGGCAACTCTGACATCGAGAGGGTGATCCAACACCACCATGGGGCGAGTAACATACAAAACTATCCGCCGATTCTATCCTGCAGGGAGGTCTGAAGCAGACGATCAGCAGACGACCTCCTCCTACAAGGTACTGTGAATCGCCGTGATCTCGCTGTCATCGCGACCAGGCTTCTAACAAGCGGGGTTCAGAGAAGGACGTCCAATGGCGACCTTGACCATGACCTTGGGGTCAAATTTCGAGGTCATTCTAATATCGATCAAAATGGTGGTACATTCGAACATTTATTGTAATAGACCGACGCATCATAGGACGTGGGGATGTATGCGTTTGCAGCTCATAATATGATAATACTAGGCGGATACTTTCATCATTTCGCCTCGAATAAGTGGATGATAATCCATCTTGCTTTAACTTTCCAAGGTCATGATCGAAGTCGCCATTGGACTTCTCTACAACTTCGTAATTGATATTTTTTCTATCTCCCTTACTTTTCGAAATATTTGTCTAGGAATTGTGTAGAAAGCTTGATTTGACTCTGGTATGACCTCAAGGGTCAACTTGACCTAGGTTATCCTTGAATGACTTAATCAATTAGATAGTAAAATTACTAAGAAAATAGTTATGAAACTGAGATCTTTTGAAGGTAACCTTTTAGAAGAATTTCGTTTAATTGACCAAAATTTTACTTTACAATTGGAGTGGCGACCATGATAAAAACAGTTTCTGAACTTATTTCCTTGCTTCGCTTTACTCGCTCAGGCAGTGAACACTTCCGCGGGAATCAAGAGCGACTTTTTTCCTTTGTTACATAATGTTCTATTTTCTCCACTGAAGCGGGTTTTCGCCAGAAAAATGGATTTGTTCATTCTTTCATAAATCACGCTCGAAATACGTAATTTTCTACCCGACTTTTAGGCATGAAAAGAGGTGCATGTATTGAAAAAAATAATTAAATATTCCGAGCCTTGAATAGAATACGCATATATCTGACTCTCATTGTTAAAAAATCGATAGTTTCTTGTCTCTAATTCGATTTTAAACGAAATGGGATTACGGGAATAGAACGTAGCAACAGCTACCTGATGCTGCAAAGTAATCACAAAAAAATTCCCTAGATCATGTGGCACTCACTAGAAATCACACACAAACACACACACGCACACACACACCCATGGGTATGTATGCATACGGAAATTTTCTAAAAATAGTTTATTTTGATTCCTAATCGGTTTCAAATGTACTAAACAACATTTTTAACGTATTTTCTCGAAAACCTTCTTTTCACTGTCACAAAGCTTCCTCTAGGAGAAAGCAACATAATTAAAATGTGGCACAGTAGGTATAAACTCTAGGTCAATGTCACTCACAAGATACAGACGATTTTTTAACCTTACAATGATTTGAGGATAATACTAATTTAGAACTTCCGATTTCTTTCTCAGTATTGTTTGCAGAACTTCTTACATAGAGACATGCATACACAGAGATAGAGCGACTTACCGGTAAACTCCAAGCCACAACGATGACCACGACGACGACGAAATGAGATGCGCCTATCCCCTAAGCGAGCAAGGCTCCAGTGATAAGGGGGGATCAGCACCAAGCCTTACCTCATCACGATGCGGCAATCAAGCAGCGCTAAGCAGTGAGCTCATCGACGGTTTATCCTTGATGTGGGTGCGCCTTACTGCCTGCTCATTTTTATGTGTGTATCAGTGCGCCGCTATCTTCTCGGCTAATTTTGTCTAGTCCCTCTCTTTCGCACGATACACACACGCATCGGAAAGTAAATATCTGCACCACCAACTGAAAATATACACATTCACGGAAGATAGCTTCTAAGTGTCAGAGAACATACATAGTATATACGGGGTGTCCCCAAAGTATGGATACACCGGTATAACTGGTCAGAGAAGCATTTTCGAAAAAAATGTTAAATACAATCGTTTGAGGGTTTCAGTCAAGGATTTTAATGCTGATCTTGAAATTGACCTAGAAGTTGAATCTCAAAGTCATTTCAAAGTTATTTCAAGGTCAATTTTGATTTTTCAAATGAAAACCGATAATTTGACTCCGGAAATGGAAAGAGTGGAAATTTTTCATCCGTACAGAGAAATTATGCGAGTGATAAAATTCCTTTGATGGTGACTTCAAGGTCGTATAGGTCGTATGCCATTCGCTTGCCAGGGAAGCATTTTTGAAAAATAATTTTAAACTGAAATGGTTCAGGGTTGGAGTCGAAGATTTTAGTATAACATTGACATTGATCTTGACTTGAATTTCAAAGTCTACTTGATTTTTTCAAATGGGGACCCCCAGTTTTTTAAAGTTTATTATCGGATTCGATAAATTTTTATATGATAACGTGAACTCGAGGTTCCATATGTACGTACAGACATACATGGAAAGCATTTAAAATATACTCATTTCGCTGGAAAAAAGTTTTTAATACAATATTAATTTTTGAGGTGTTACAATTTTTGCTCTAGTGAAAACAAGGCTCTCCCGAGAAGTGGTCGTGCCTAACAAGAAGAGCGCGGCGCATTTCCCTCGAGACAAGCGAACTGCAACTCTCTCTCTTTCTCTCTCTCTCGCGATCTAATTTAATTAAAATCTCTTTCTCCCTCTCTCCTTCATCGCGCCGTCATTAACTTATAATCTCCCGGCGATCCGCTCGACATCTGTTCGGGTTAATTGCTCAAACGGCGCGCTCCGATTAGCTCGCTTTTCCTGTTATACCCTGCATGCATGCACCTAAGCGCGCCCGAACTGCACGTACGCACACGAGCACATACTTACTCGTGTTATTTTATTTATAATGCCTTACGCGCCGTAAGACACGCTATACAAACTGTAGATGTAGACTGCGCGTTCCGCATAATTTATTTGTCGATCTCGCGTCGTATACCTACGCGCTCAATGGCTTGATTAATCTATCCGCGCGGCCGCTACGTTCATAATGCGCGCGATTAATTGCCATATAGCGCGCGTGTATTCCCCTCTTATCGCGTGTATACATACATATATATATATACGAGTGTCTATACGCGCGTGGGTTGTGCACCGCGTGCGTGTACTTCCTCGAGATAATGGCGCTACAAGCGCGAGGGCCGCCGCTCGACAATAATTTCCATCTAGCGATTATCAATCGTGTCTTCGGAAATGCCGTACAAGCGCGCCCAAGAAAGAGAGAGGGAGAGCGAGAGAGAAAGAGAGATGGTTGTGCAGAGCAGGGCGCGGTTTCTGCGGATGATTACAGCGAAGATGTGTGTGTGTGTGTGCGTGTATGAGTGAGTATAGCGGGGTTTTTGTGCCCTGAAACATGTCGACGTTAATGCGCCGGGCATGTGGAAGATGTCTTTATTTGATCGTGCGGCTTTAGCTTTATTTTTGACTATATATATGCGAGCGATGAGTGTGAAAAGTTGAATGAATGTGGTATATTGCATAAATAAGCTTATTTGCCGATGAAGGATTTTATAGACTTGAGTGAGATGTGAGCTGTTTATTGGAAAAAATGTTACTTGGATTAGAAATTTGCGATATCGATTTAGTATCGTCTTTTATGAATGAACTGCGATATAGTCTTTATAAACACGATGATATGAAATGTGAAAAAAATTTGTCTTAGTCATTGCACTAGTATCGCTATCGCTTATTCGGCGTTTTTATTCAGTTTTGTTGTATATGTTTTTGTGTCTCTTTCATTTTCAATTTTTGTCGTGTGTATGTGCCATCCCCTGGTCTCTAACTTATTTTAAATAAAATACACCCATAAAACCGTTAAGAAATGCAACAAATTAAAATAGAATATCGAAAAATATATAAAATGTATTATTTTTATAGTATTGGTATTCATCATTTATAGCAAAACATTTATAATTTACAATTGTGTAGTATTTTGGAATACAGCGTTACAGCATCTTAATATAAAACAGTTTTATTAGGGTAAAACAGGAGTAATTGTTAATTCTTTAATTTAACCCCTGGCAGTTGCTCTGGCTGCATACCTAGAAAAAAGACTTTCTAGATAGTCCGGAGTATACATGCGCATGATCTTGCACATAAGTTCCGCCATGAAATAGTATCTTCACGTGTGCACGTACATTATTCGATTGAATCATATATCATCATTTTATGAAACTTACCATATGTTTCATTTTCACCTCAATCAAGCATCCGCTCTTTTTTTTAACGTTTAACCACAGTTCTTTGAATTAAACATTATATTTTATATCTGTTCAACAGTTATCTAGCGAAAGTACGAGCAATACCACATATAATTTTTTTTCTTCCTAAGAATCTCTCTCAATATCTTCCGTTTAGATTGGCGCGCATGACTGGACTGCAAAAGTCCAACCGTGATGTCAGTATGTCACGTGGCTGATCACGAGACGCGCGTATTATACACGTTTCGCAACGCTCAAGCACACATTTTAATCAATAAACTTGGTTTTCCGCGAAACACTCGCCACAAAAGCAGATTCCATATCATCGACTAACTCTATATCACACCTATATTAAAATATATATATATCCGAAACAATCACTTTTCTCTAATATCTAAATGACATACAAAAAAAGATCCATCGCAGTGAATCCCAATGAATGACCCACGATCATGTCGCCACATTACACAACGACTATACGACGATCACGTATAACATACACCGCGCTCGGCCTCGCTCGTTGGCTCGCCGCGCCATGAACTTCGACCGGCACGACCTTTGGCATTTGACTCCCAGCGCAGCAGCGGCAGCTGCCTTCTATCTCATATACCGCGGCCGCGAGTCGAATACCACAGTAGAGAGAGAGAGAGAGAGAGAGAAAGAGAGAGAGAGATAGAGAGAGAGACTGCTGCTGCAGTACATGCAGCTGCTTCTAATCGCCAACCCTTGACACCGTTGTGTCCGACTTGCGTATGTACGCACAATATTACGCACGTGATAAGGTTTCGTATACACAAAGGATAGAGATATATAATGGGTTCGTAGAAATATGCAAAGCGTGCGGGGTTATAAATTATTTTTAATAAGAGCGTGGCGCGTATTAGAGTCATCGGACAATTAACAGATTGCATCTAATCTCTCTCTCTCTCTCTCTCTCCCCTCTTTCTTGCGGTGGAGTATATGTGTCTGTGTGTATACACATATTATGTATATACGTCTATGCTAAGCGGCGGCACATCGCGATAAATTCTACGGGTGCATCCAATTAGGCACTTCCTGAGCGCGCGCGCGAGTATTAAAATTTTTATCGCGCGCACCGCGATTACGTACATATATGTATATATATATCTGTGCGCGTGGATGATTTTCTATTTTCATTCCGATAGAAAGTTTATGCTAAAACCGCATCTATATGTCTCTTATCACACCGCTAACGCGCGCATTCGTAATTAGATCAGCGCTCCATAGCACACACACACACACACACACACACACACACACATGCCAATCATAAACGCGCGTAATTATATATTTACGACTGCCGCGGGGATAAAAAAGAGCCCGTGCCGACGATGTGTGTATAAATCCCAAAATTATTACCGCTATAAGAATCTCAGTCCATAGCGGACCACCGTCGGTGTGTAACAAAGTTCTAAATAACACGCCGGCGGCTCGTCTACAACGTTTCAATTATGAAAATTTTATCGTTATTTGATGCCGGCCGGGACACATACCGATAAAGTAACTTCATTCGCGCGCGATGATATTTTCATCTTAATTGACCATCATTGTCAAACGCGAGTGAGTGTGTATATAGAGTTTTCCGGACCGCACCGCCGTCATTTGAATATGTAAATCTTGACCTCGGAGAAAGAGAGCGAGAGAGAGAGAGCGTAATCGTGGCATCGAGATCTCGCCGTGGCGCCTGTATGTGTATAATATGAATTTCGTTCGCTGCTATACATTTTATTTGATTCTATGGGGAGTGCGTGCGTGTTGTAAGGTTGGTAAAGTTATCATCGATGCGGATGCGCTATCTTTATTATATACGCTGCTCGGGTAAATATGTAGCAGTACTTTGGTGTATTTTTACGGTACGCGCATGGTTTGCTCGAAAAACGGAAAACGCGTGTATATAGCTGAGGGCTATTTTGAAATGCCATACCTTTCGAAGACTGATAAATTTACTTGTGGGGACTGGCAATTTTCTTATACACTCTGAACGGGATTATTCTTCGGGCGCTTATCACCTTGTGGCCGTCGATTTTTTTTTCTTAACTATTATAGATAGCTAGTCGACGAAGAGAACAACAAAATTAATCCAATTAACAGTCGAGTTGTTTCTTATCTTGCTGTAGACAAGTTGTATAAGTTTTGTTTCAATTATTACTTATATTACCGCGACGTGTTATATTTTACACGCGATTTTCATAACACGAGTGTTATGATTAAAATATCGCATCGTTCTCAGGATGTTAAGACCCTATTGTGCGCAAATTTAACGCATGGTGTTTGCAAAATTAAACATCCACATACTGATTTTGTGTATTTTTTTCATCAATCAATCGAATAACTCGAACTAACTACACACAACTCGTACAGCAGGTTCCCTTTTAGACACATAATTTACGTATATATTACTCAAAACTTAATCGATTTTCAACAGAGCAGTCTGTAACTCACAGTCCTTAACGGTACTATACTAAACAAACATTTTACGGTACTCCTATGCACATCGCCTGCCAACCTTAAACCTCGACCACCTAAAAATACCATAATACCCCACCTCTTCCTGTACTCACTTACTTACGGCCACACAATACATCGACATCCACCTTTTCTCCTTCTTCTTCTTCTTCTTCAGCACGAACCTTCTTCAACTCGTTTACCGATTAGTTCCGCGCGCGGCTCTCGCGCAAGAACCTCCCGATATATACTCTCTCTTACTCCGCAGCACAAAAGGAGCGAGAGAAAAGTCGCGGGCGAGGCAAGTGTAAGGTCGAGGTCGTTATAACGGCGCTAATCTCGCGCTGCGGCAGCAGCGTTATCGAGAGCGCGCCTGCGCTCGGGGCAGGGCAAAAAGAGGAAGCCCGGAGAAAGGAGAGGAGCAAAAAGCTCTCGCGCGCCGAGAGCTCTATTGGAATGAGAGCGAGGTGTAGGAAGGGGACGAGGAATAGATGTATAGACGAGTATAGAGCGAGAGAGAGAGAGGATGTGCAATCACGAGGCGGTATGGAAAGTCACCTGCGAGTCTAATTAACGTGCACGCGCCGCGCCCTTGATGTATATAATTACCGCGGATATTTACGAGCGCTGTACGTACGGGTGTATATACGTATATCCATATTATTGCGAAGAAGAATAAAAGAAAGGAAAGAATCCAACATCCAAGAGAGAAAGAGGATCGAGTTGCGCCGTGTCCGTCGGCTTTCATCGCGTGCTTCGGCCTTTTGCTGCTTTTTCAGAGAGACGCGATCATTCGCGCGCTCCAACACATTGTATGACTTTTGCTGCGCTGCTCTTCTTCTTCTTCTTCTCGGAAATTTCGTGGGCCAGAGAGAGAGAGAGAGAGAGAGAGAGGCCGATAAGTTTCGTCAACCGCAGACAGGATGTGCATGCGTGCTTTCTTTCTCTTTCTCCCTTGCTTATACATATACACACATTCGCCTTGGGCCTCTCTTCGATGCTATATACTATATGCGTCGGTCGAGTTTCTGGTGCGCGGGCAAAAGACCGGCTCTCTATACGGGGATATTATACACGCGCGCTGATGACGCGCGATCTCTCGCTCTGTAAACTGCAGCTCTGAAAAGTATATGAAGTATCGGCTCGAATTACGCGGTTCTGCACTCTGAAATTCCTTTAATAACGCGCGTCTCGTCTGTATTTATATATATTTTATATTACAAGTTGTATTGATAAAGGCACAGAGAGATGCACATGCCTCTAAGTAAGTGCCTCTTCGCGACGTCGCATCGGTATATATATATATCCAATCAAAGCCCCTCCCGCGCGCGAGGCTCGAAATAGAGTTATATATCTCGTCCCTCAATGGCTCGTTTTACTTAAGCCAAATACCGATATATAATATATAAAAGATAGACCGCGCCGTCGCGGTAAACACATCTCCACATCATACGCTCGTACGCAGCAGCGTCTCGCGCCTTACCAATTTAAATTCCCATACTCGGGCGATCGCGCATGTCTCTCGAACCGGTTCTCCACCTCCTTCTATCTCTCTCTCTCGATATGACACGCGGGGCGTATCATCGATTTCGGTGCAATGACAAAGAAGAAGAAGAAGAAGAAGACGACGATGCGACTCTTACAAAGCAACGCAGGGGCATCGATTCCCCCTGGGCGGCTCGTCTGTTGGCATTGTATACGCAGGTGAACGTAGCGGCGGCGACTGCTTTGCATACAGAGGCCCCCCCTTTCGACGAATCGGCACCGCGCCTTTGTCGGCCGACAGCCGCGCAGCTTTGTCGCAAGGCGGCGGCTACCGATTTTGCTGCTATGCGTTGCTCTGCTACTGTGCGACGCACGCGCGCATCCGCGCGGTGAATTAAATTAAACCGAGAGAAGATGGTACTACCTACTGCGTATATTTTTCGTTCGGTCTCCTCCTGGTGTGGTGGGATTTAAGGAGATGATGGGGGAAGAGAGAGAGGGAGAGATCGGCGAGGAGGATAAGGTGTCGTCTTCCGGTGTCGGGTGTTGGAAGTTCACTGGGCAAGCGTGAGGTTATATACCTATAGGATGAAGGAGGAGGAGGAGGAGGTGGCTTGAGATGTATGAAAATTGAGAGGGTAATTGATTGGACTACAGGTATGCGGAGAATGGGGTAAGCTGTGTGAGATGGCTCGGTATAAAGTGGTTTGGTCGCGCTGTCGCGTTTTATATTGCGAATCAAGAGGATTCTTAATAAGGGTTATTTTATTTTTTGCGATGATAATAATTTTTTCAATCCACGCACGCACCTTTTAATCACACCTGCCGTTTTAATGAAGCCGCGCGGCAATCGCTATAAGAAATGAATTATATAAGATGAAAAGATAAAGTGGACTGGACTTATCTACCATCTATAGTAGGTAGTAGCTAATGTGATACAGCATTGTTGAATTTTATGTACATTTGATTAAACCGCGCACTATTGTAAATACTTATATAAATAAAACATAAAAATTCACGCCCCCCCCGGGAACTTCCATATGAAAATCACTAAAATACCCTCTGCGCGTACTTCTTTTCATCTAACGTAGACGAGCAATGGAGACACACATACCTACCGCAAACACGGCCACGAATTAATTGGCGTGCAAACGCGTAACGACTTGCAGTTACAGTATACACCCTCCACTTAAACCACGCGCGACTCTTTGACACTCCATTAATTTTTCGTATTCATTATACGTGTATACATGTACAGCCAGCACAGGTCAACCTCTCTCGCTTCCTCTAGCCTGTGCGAAAGAAAAGGAGAAAAAAAAGGAAGGAAACGAGGCTCGCGCGCAGCGGGTCTCCGGGTCGGCGCGATATGATGCGCGCGCGCCCTCGCGGTCAGCGGAGCGTATACGCCCGGTAATGACCATTAACGTCCAGCGAGCAAGCAAGCAAGCGCCCGGCTTCTTCATATTTTATATATATATATATACACGATATTTTATATATATATATATACACGCGCGTGTGTGTCGGCGAGCGTGAACTCCGTAGCGCAGTTCTTTTTTGCCAGAGAGAGAGAGAGAGAGAGAGAGAGAGAGAGAGAGTGCCATTACCACCCGGAGGTGCGCGCGGGCTTCTTAGGTAGCTAATATGGAAGTGCGCTGTGGCGTGTGTGTCTGTGTGTATGTACGGGTGCGGAGATTTTTGCAAGTATAAAGGGAGGGCCGGCGATTTATAGAATTGTAGGGGGAGACGAGGGATAAGTAGGGACAGTGATTTACACACGGCCGGTAAGGGAGGGGATATTCAGGTTTTGCGCGGATAATGTGTGTTGAGCGAAATAGTGAAGAAAAATTATGTCGTGGGCAGGAATTGTTTTTTGAGAGGGCAAAGGGTATGTACAAGATATTATATTTTTGAATCTCTGTGCGTTTATTCAATTGTACCGGGTTGCCGATCTGGTTGTGGTATCGCTAAACGCTATTTTATCCATCAAAGATTGTTGTTATGGATTCGAAAGGTATATTATATATGTGGGTATTCAAATGACTTTGAGAATCTTAAAATTGCTGGAAAGTTGAAATGAAGAATTTCACTTTACTACACGCCCTGATGCATCAAATTTTTCAATTTTACGAACTACTGTATTTTCGACGAGGTTATATAGATATATGAGTATTTCTCCGGAACTTTCAACTTATTTCAAAATTTAATGTTGAGGCATCATACACAAAATTAATTTTTTTCTGTTCCAGATACCCCAAATAACAATTAAAACTGGATCCTCCTCATTTTTAAACATAGTTTTTTTGTACTGCATGTAAAACTGCGTTATAACAGTTTTGCTATTCAATTTTTTTCAAAATAAATTTGAAATTTTAACCAAAATTATTGAATTTG